>JAATLQ010026855.1:17459-37780 GCA_013421005.1 Heliconius erato x Heliconius himera
GATACCGATCTGTTTGTATTAGGTACTGGGTTCGACCCCCACTCGAGGAAATAAAATATTTTACATTTTCATTTCCTCGCTCTGACACAAAGCGGGGAACGAAAGTGTCTTAAAGGAATATTTTAACACTATTCTTTTCCAAATTCCCTCTGCCAACCCTAACATATACAAGTTACAGAGTAAAGCAAAAATATATATTATTAATTTTAGTTTTTTACATAAAATATATAGCATTTGCGTACTACTAAGAAACAACATACATAAATAAAGCCAACGGAGAGATCTCGTGGCATTTCGTTAATGACTGAGGTCACGCAGATACCGATCTGTTTGTATTAGGTACTGGGTTCGATCCCCACTCGAGGAAATAAAATATTTAACAATTTCATTTCCTCGCCCTGACACAAAATAGGGAACGAAAGTGTAATAAGGAGAAAGGAATATTTTAACACTATTCTTTCTCAAATTCCCTCTGCCAACCCTAACATATACAAATTACAGAATAAAGCCAAAAAATATATATTAATTTTAGTTCTTTAAATAAATAACATTTGCGTACTACTGAGAAACAAAGCCACATACATAAATAAAGCCAACGGAGAGAGCTCGTGGCGAGTTGCATTTCGTTAATGGCGGAGGTCACGCAGATACCGATCTGTTTGTATTGCACTATATACCTATCTACAAATGTACATTAGCTGAAATTAGATACGTAAGGTAAAAAAGTTAAATCACCTTCACGCTGTATCCCGCACACAGCAGGGTAGACAGAGGGAACCTAGTATCAAGACACTCCCCACTTTCTGCCGAATTCTGGAGGCATTGCCTGTTGAGTGGCAGAACTCAACGCCGCGCTTAGCCTCGACATCAGAGCGAAGAAATGAAAATATAAATTTAAGTAAATATTTCATCTCCTCGAGTGGGGATCGAACTCACAACCAGTCGATTTTACAGTCACCGTTCGTGCCGCTGCGCCACGACTGTCCTTATACGTAACGTTGAAACTATAAATAACGGTAAGAATAATTGCGGCGTTGGGTTCCGCTAGTTTAGTAATTTTTGGCACATTGTGTGCTAAGTGGGGTAACTTGACACCGCGCTTAGCCTAGTTAGTACAACGAAGAAATAAAAATAATCATTTCCCCCGAGTGGGAATAGAATCAACATCCGTGGCGTTTACAATCATATGCTGTACCACTGCGGCCATAATTTAATATCATAAGTTTTCGAAAAATAAAAACTTAATTAAGTTAAACAGAATCGCAACTCGTTATAGTAAAATAAATAATACAACGAGAACTCAAACACTAAGCAAAATTTTAAATTTTTAAATAAGTAAATATATTTTCTCATTAAATTATTTTTATTTTTTAGCTTCACGCTGTGTTCCGCACATAGTAGGGTAAGCAGATGGATCTTAATGTTAAGACACTCCGTTCCATTAAGACACTACCCCCCACTTTCCGTCAAATCCTATAGGTGATACGAGCTGAACAGTGGAACTCAACGCTGTGTTTTGACACTAGAGCGGAGATCGTAGTCGAACCCACAACCTGTGATATTTACAGTCGCTAGTGCCCTTGCGCCACTACCCTCTTTTCATTTAAATTTAATTTAAATAAATATATATTTGAAAAGCAGGCAAAATAAAAGGTACACGTTCCGTACCATTACATTCCTCTTTGAGATGAACGCAACAATTTACGAACAAAGCGTCTAATCCGTCGTAATTAATGAAGCAAGCGTGTCAATGGAATCTGGTATAAAACAAACCTTTTGTTATTTCGGACTGTATATTAAATAGGGAGAGTGAAAAAAATGCATTATAATATAAAGATTTAAATTGGCTTATCCTAATTCTATTAAAGCCGCAAAACGAATTCAAATCTCATTTTGGGGAGTTAATTTCACATCAACGCTTTGGTTTTACCAGAGAGCGGCGTTGAGTTCCGCCAATCAACGAGCACTGTCTCGAAAATTGGGCAGAAAACGGGGAACAGTGTGAACTAAAGCTAGGTTCCCCCTGCCTGCCCTGCTATATACGGCAGAAACTGAACAGCTAAAACGAAAGAGAAAATAAAAAATTAAGATGCTAATATTTTTCGACCATTGATATTTTAATTACACGGTATAAAAAATACCAACATTTCGTGACCACACGTTTCAGAATAAATTATATATCAAGCACTGTCTTATCTTTTTATATGGAAATTTTTGGATATTCTATTCTTTAAAGTTTAAGTTGTTTTTTTTATTAAAGTTTAAAGTTCAAGTATCATTTTGGAGTATTCATATTTTTACTGATATCAATTTAAGAGACTGTCGTGGCACAGGGGCAATAGCGTGTGACTGTAAACGCGACGATGGTGGGTTCGATTCTCACTATATATTTCCATTTCTTCGCTCTAGTATCGGCGTTGAGTTCCACCAATCAACACGCAATGCCTCCAGAATTCGGCAGAAAGTTGAGAACGGAATTTCTAAACACTAGGCTCCCTCTGCCTACTTTTTTGTATGCAGGATACACAATGAACCTGACTTTTAATTTAATTTGATAGCTAGACCAGATTAAACAAAAAAAAACTCTTTATAAATCCGAAAAATTTTCAACTCCTAAGCTCCAACGGATTCCATCACGATCTGACCTAGAAACTGATATATTTCTACCACATTGTCGACACTCCACAGTCGATCTATGGACATTGCGACTGAAACAATAACAGTATCCGACCCTCGAGAGGAATGCCCGTTCTGATTGTATTCCCGTGAATTATTCATATCTATTCCACCACGTCGTCTCTGATAAATTTGTAATCGGCGTCTATTTTTTAAAAATTTTCTATATATTATGCCAAATTTTTAATTAATTCGATGAATTGAATGATTGCTGTCTTACAGTATCTTTTATTATATTATTATGCTTTTTACAGAGTTGTTTCCTGGTTAAGGAAAGACTGTCGTGGCTCAACGGGAGTCTGTAAACGTGACGGTTGTGGGTTCGATTCTCACTCGGTGGAAATACCTATTTTCATTTCTCCCTTCTAGTGACAAGACAAACGTCACTCAACAACCGATGTCTCGAAAATTAGGCGGAAAATAAGGAACGAAGTGTGCTGAATTTACTCTATGCCTACCTCGCTATACTCACATACCTTTTAAAACTACAAAAAATCACTCGAATTTTTTTCCTGTAGTAGTCTGCACATTATTTAATATTAATATCCTGAGTGACATATATTTTTGGAGCTTCTTTAAAAATATCCAAATTCGATCGCTAACGCAAATATAGCGCTGGATTCAACTCGAAATATCTCTTGAATTTTATATAAAATAAAGTATTTTTAGCATTAGTAAAGTGTCATTTACTACTAACGAAAGAAAAATATTTTTTTTCAGGAAACACAATTTTTTTATATTTTTTTACACATTTTTATTAGGTCGGTGTAATAAACTATGTATTATAATAAGACTAAGAATCTGCATTACATACACTTCTAATTCTTTATGTCATCATGAAACTTGGCAACTATAATTTGTAGTTACGATAATAATACAATATTGTAGTACCAACGAGCTGATCTGATGATGATTGAAGATGGCTGAAGGAACCTTCGACTGCTTACTAGAAAACTTGTTTTAAGTTTTTTTTAAATATTGATTTTTATTCTTAAAAAATATTTTAGAAAAGCAGTCCTGGTATGCGTGATTATTTTCTGTTTTCAATAACGCAAATTGAGAAATCGTATCGTGTTTCTCATGGAAACTACAGATATGAGATTGACACACATAGTTTCGGTAAAATATTTTTTTATGTTATTTAAAATTTCAAGATCTTCATTTTATGTTATCGTTAAATAAAATTCATTTTAATTTAACTTTATTTCGCGTATAAAATAGAAATTCTACACAATATCTCGCCGATCTCGGTTGCGAATTTTTGTCTACCAGAGCGGGAAAATTAAGATTTTTTAGTTTTACGCCTTATCCGCACGTAGCACGCTAGACAAAGGGGATGTGGAATCCTGGTGTTAAGACACTCCCTTCCCATTAAGACACTTCCCTTTCCCACTCTCCGCCGAATTCTGGAAGTATTGTTGAATAACCAGACCTCAAAACCGCATTTTACTTAGTCAACAGAGCGAAAAAAAGAAAATAACTAATATTACATTCATTCCCCCGATTGGAAATCGAACCTACAGCCGACACGTTTACAGTCAAACGCTGTCCCATCGCACCACGACGGGCACCGACACCATTCAATTTATAAATCTCAAACAATTTAATATAAAATTTAAAAGAGCAGATCAAACATCAAAACACAAACCCTACAACAGCCTGGAAACAGTTAATCACGGCGGGATCGCAAACATTAAGCTGAACGTAACTGCGGGGCGGTCTTATGCACAATTGCAGCCGCAACGTCAGAGAAAATACCGCCTCGGGCGTAACGCTATTCGTGATTGCACCACAGTGAATAATATCACCCTTTCACTGCACTGTATTTAATCTGGATAATATCCTTGGTGTATAAACGTTGGCAAGGAAATGTTTTGGACAATGTACAGACAAGATGAAATTTCTTCCTATTTTATGGTTACCTGAATAAGAATTTGTTTTAAGAATAAATAAGAGTATTTAAAATATTATTTGTTTTTGGATTTATTATTTAATTTGTATACCAGAACTGAAAGTAATGAGAACTGCTAAAACTTATTGAGGAATAGGGATGTAAGAAAGTATCACTGAATTATCAATTTGAATCCCATCTTCGATATACAAGGGTTAATATACTAGATAGTAGAAAGGAGTTGTTAAACCCACTTAATTAATGTAATAAAATCTTTTCTTTATTATACCTATGCATTTTACTATTTTCTTTTAGCCTCGATTTTGAAAGTACCTGTACGAATCTGTTCGATTTGAACCTAGACAGCCTTGTTTTCTGTAATGCACGGAACTCCTTTCTGTCCGTAGCGATTGTAATTATGATGAGAAGACCCCTGCTTTGTCGGCTCTCGAAAGTATGGACATCATTTCGAACCCAACCAACTTCTGAATAGAATGAATGTTACTAACTTATTCGTATTTGGACTGAAAAATATAAAAAATGATTCAGTCGTATGAAAATACTATCAAACAGTTATGATCAATCCAACTCACTTTTAAATAAAATTGAAAAACAAAACAATCCACAAAACAATGAAAAAACGACACACTCAAGGCAAGACTTTTATAAAAAAATAATATAAATGCCAACTTAAAATAGTTCAGAACTTCTACTCCACAAAATATTATCTCGTGGCTAATAAGAGCTGGAACAAAATTGCAATATATCCGCAGTGTCCGCTCGGACACTGAGAAGCTACAGTACAGAAAACATTCCTTACTCGGAACGTGATTTACAATCGTACTTTTGCAAGTTGCATTTCTTATTTTAAACTACACATATATCTCGTGGTCAGTGATCATTTTGGTTATGAGCTTAGTTTCACAGTACACTTCATGTTATGAAGAATTTATTTCCTTTTAGAAGACACCTTTTGGAGATACGGATGATTTTGTATTTCAATAGTTTCATAGTTAAATTATAACAGAGAAGATGGTTGGAAACTTTCTTTCTGGGACCACCTGGCACCTAGTTAATTAAGGAATCGTTGCAGTTAGTTTGATATAATAATTATGTCAACTCATAGATATACGAAATACATAGCTGCATTCGATAGTTCACACATCAGTATAAGACTTGTTTAGAACGTCAAGCTTTAACCTGCAATGTCTCGAACTCGAGAAATTGCGTGTTGAGAAGCGGAACTCAACACGCTTTGTACGTCAGAGCTAAGAAATAAGAACAATTAATTCGCCGAGTGGAAACCTCTCACCACTCACAACCATCGCGTTTATAGTCAGAATATATTGTTTTATTTCATTTTATTCCCGACTGCTAAGGAAGGGTTATGTTTTTCGCACGTATCTTGTATGTATGTAATATTCTTTATTACCTCGTATCTCCAGAACCGCTGAACGGATTTACATACTTGAGGTATCGTTAGATTCGTATTAGCAGCCCAAGTGTTCTTAGATAGGTGACGTTAATAAAAAATAATCATGGCGGCTGTGGGACGCCATTGGACTTAGTGAAAAAAAAAAAAATTGGTTCGAATACTACAATATGGGTATCAAACTCAAGAGCTCAATTTCAGTATTTCAAAAAGGTATATCATGATTATCATTACCATAATAAATTCTAACAAAAAAATGAAAAATAAAAAAATATTTGTAAAAACAAAAACCCCGACTGCATCAAACTAAAAAGAAAATAAACAAGCCCAATAGTTTATTAGGATTAACAGTCGAGACCTATAAATAATTCTTCAATCACTAAAACCGACTCTTAATCCTAATAAACTATTGGGCTTGTTTATTTTCTTTTTAGTTTGATGCAGTCGGGGTTTTTGTTTTTACAAATATTTTTTTTTTGTTTTTATGTTTTAGTTGCATAATATACTCGCTTTTAACTTCAGCTTTGCCCGCGTGGTCCAGTGGATATAAGTAAAAAATGTTTTTCGTACTTTAACGACACATTCTAAGTGTCCGAGATAACTCTCACATCTCACATCAAAACGATTAGCTTTAATTGTATAAAATTACCACAAAAAAAACGCAATTCAGACCAGTAGTTTCCGAGATTAATGCGTTAAACGAACTTCAGTTTTCATAGCATTTATATAGATGTAGATTTATTTAAAGAAAGAACTTAATAACAGGTTTCATTAATAAACATTTTTGTTCGTTCATGTAACATATAAAACATACAAATATAAAAAAAAAACTAACTACAAGAGTGATATTGTTAGAAAGCTTTAGAAACAATCATTAAGCTAATGATTCTCTCTGAGTAGCCTCCCGGCACCCTCGCGAGCCGCGTCATCCCTCCACGAGGGTCTCAGTATTTAATGCCATTGAGTGTTTCCGTCAGCAAAACCAATAATAAAATGGATAAAAGAATAAATATCTCAACGTTACATTGATTTTTCGATTTATTTGTTAGTTTCGAGTGATTCATCTGTTTTCTCTTGTAATAGATATGAGGGAGGATTTCTTTTATAATAAATATAACTCTGACGACACCTGTATATTTAATATTAATTATATTTACATTTTCTTTCAGTTTCACGCTGTATCCCGCCTATAACGGAGTAGGTAGAAGAAACCTTAAGTAAAGTCACTCCATTTCTCACTTTCCGCCTTACTTTCGAGGCATTTTGTGTTGAGTGTCGGAACTCAACGCCGCGCTTACAAATATTTATTTGCCCATATGTATACAAACGTACATAGATATATGTGTTACATATATATTAAGGTAAAAAAATAAGTTAAACCTATTTATGCTAACTAAAACCTGGAGAAAATGTTGAATACACACGAAAAGATAGAAATAAAGCCTCAGCCCGCACATGCACTTAAAATCTACTCGTGCAAATAAACGCGAACTCCGCATCATGCATTTGTAATTTTGTATTATTTGTATTATATATATTATTTGTATTATTTGTATTATATATACTATTTATATTATTTGTATTATATTATGATTATTATTATTATTTAGCTTCACGCTGTATCTCGCGCATAACATACTTTACTATGTACGGGATGGGATGCTGTATGGTAGAGAGAACCTGGCTGGGAAGCTAAGACACCACCTGAGCTACTGCGGCCTCGTTGTATTATTGGTATTGTATTTTATTTAAATTAATTAGGTCGATCTGAAACTATGTAATTAAAACGAAAGCTTAATTTCATCTACTTTTTCATTATGAAAGTTGTCAATTATACGTAAAAAAGGGAACAATACAACAATAAGATACTATCGAGGTGATCTGATTATTGGTCTCTGTGGTAAAAGATGAGACCAAACGGCGCTTTTCATTAAACCCATAAAGCTTTAGATCGTAAAACTCATCGAAACCTAGAAATTATTTTTAGATGTACTAAAAAGCATTTTTTTTAAATTTTTATGCATAACTTAACGCCGCAACAAGTAAAATGTACATGTTTCCTCCTTTCTCGGCTCTATCAATTTGAAGGGCGGCCCTAAAATGAGTGTGGAACCTACAGTTATCACGTTTACAGTGACAGACATACAGTATAACAGAAATATATATAAAATTTGCTTTCTAGTAATAAAGATTACGAATGTAACAAAAAGCGATACATATAAGCAGTTACGCCTGTAAACCACAAGACCGTATATTTATAGTTTACATTGTTTTATTACATCACGTACAGTTCTCTTCCGGCTATAAAATGACAATGTACCCCCAAAATAGATGAAGTTTTTGATCTATGGCGAATAGTATCGAACAGATTTTGAAGCTTTTGCAATAACTTTTAGGCTTCAACGTTAATACATTTTATAAAAAACCTCATATATAGTATAAAACCGGTCAACCACCGAGGGTTCTAGGTCGACGAAATTTGATATTCATTTCAGCTTGATAATTCCACGGGAAAATTAACTTAATCTAAAATTAAATTACTATCAAAATTATGAAGCAAGAATGAGTGATAAATCATTCAGAGTGAGATCAAGGTCTCACTACGACTTCGACTTTCCAACAAGAAAACTATATGTACTGGAGGAATATCACATTAAAAGCATAAAAATTGAACGGAGTACAAGAATGATGAGGTTGATGTTAGTGGACGATCATTTGGCGCTCCATTCTCTCTGTCTACTCCGCTACCAGCTAGGTATACGGCGTGAAGCCATAAAAACTTTTTTATTTCCATCATATACAACCAATTTAAAAAGTAAGTGAAGAAAATCTAATGTAAAATAGCTGTTTTCACACACTGTCCAAATTAATATATGGATTTTAGCACACGACAATCAAGCATCATCCACCGACACCGTAATGACGTCATTGTCAATATCACAAATACAATGGTAATATACAACTTTCTTAATGATTTCTACTTTTTATAAATAAATAACATTCTATAATACTCGCCAATAAAATCGATTAAGTAAAAAATGTCAAACCTTTTCTCTTCCAAATATTAGCAAAGACAAAACATAATCGACAAGTTGATTGATGTTTATATTCAATTTATATGAAATCAGAATCGGAATCGGAATCGAAATCAAAATATTTCGATTATGGCCAAGAGGAAGTTCGGCCAAGATCCTTGTTACAGTCAGTTTAAATCACGATAAGTACACAAGACAAGTCTTCGGGGAAATTAAGTTTGGATAATGGCACAATAATGGAATATATACATTTTATGAGGCCTGTCGTAGCGCAGCCGCACGAGGATGTATGTGACTGTAAAACCGACTGGTTGTGGGTTCGATCCCAACTCGAGGAAGTGAAATATTTACTTAAATTTAAAGCCGAACTCGAGGCAAAGCGCGAGAGAGTTCTGCCACTCAACACGCAATGCCTCCAGAATCCTTCAGACAATGGGGAACGGAGTGTCTTAACACTAGATTACCTCTGCCTACCCAGCTGTGTGCGGGATACAGCGTGAAGTTTTTTTTTTATAAATTTTTTGATAATATATTATGAAAATCTGAAAATATTTATTAAAAAAATCAAATGAAAAGATTTCCTTAGAGGTCGTGATGGCCGCGGCATAGTGAACTAAGAGACTGTACACGCGACTGTTGCGGATTCGACACCCACTAAGGGAAACAGATTATGTATTTTTTTCCATTTCCTCGCTCCGAAGACAAGAAGCTAATTGCGGCGTTGAGTTTTGGCACTCTTTTTTTTTAGCTTCAAACTGAGAACGGGATGTAGAATTCCTACCTTGGTTTGAGCTATTACGTGTTGTGTGGTGGAACCTAACGCGGCACTCTATAATTTATTATCACCAGAGTGGGAACACGAAAATAAAGTATCTTACCGCTGTGACTCGTGTACTTACCTTGTATTCCATATTTATAAAGGTCAAGTTCAACGAAGTGAAATTAATATAATTAAAAAATATAAAAATGAGCAAATATCTTATTTTTAATTTATTTCGTTTTAGTATCTATTGATTTTGAAATCACTAAAATTAGCCCGTGCACCGACTTATTTAAGGAGCATTGTGTGTTGAGCGTCGTAAATCAACGCCGCGTTTTATATTGTTAGGAAAGTAACAAAATGAAAATAATTAATTCCCAAGATCGGGTATGGAACCCACACTCGTTATGTCAACAGTCTGTCCAACGCCGTTGTCTGCCGCCATGGCGCCACGACGGTTTTAAAGAAAAAAAGGTTTTAATAAGTTTTCAGTTAAAATGCAATGCTGAATTTGGCATTGAGTATATTTTGATATATTTTATGTGAAATTAAGGAAGAAGAATGCATTTTAACAGAATAATTGATGTTTTATATTAAAATTTTCTAAATTTTTGTCTCAATCAATAAAATATATTAAAAAAGAAAAACAAATATCTGTGGAGATGGGGAATATTAAATTTTTCAGCTTCTCTCTTTTCCCGCATAGCAGTGTTAATAAGATTTAGTGTTCAAATACTTCATTTTCTAGTTTACTTATAATACTGTACAAACAGTTAATTGTAATATAGTTGTCACAACTACGAATTTATTAATAGACAGCATTTGAACAAAAATGTTTTTAATATAATTTTACAAAAAAGAAAAAAAAAACATTTTTCATAAAAGTGAATTAATTATAATAGCAACAATTTAAAATGAACACACACACAACCCTTTTATTTTAATAATATATAATTAAATAATTAACTTATAATTATTGGTGTTATTTTAACTCTAGGTCAAGGTTTTATTTCCACTGACAAAGCAAAAATCATTACTGCCTTATATGAAACACAAAATTTATGGGCAATTCATAGAATTCTTTCAAGAATCAGAATTTTTATTATTAGATTTTAAAGATTATGGCTACGAAAATAATATAAAGAAAAAGAACATCTGCAGAAACCACAGATTACATATATATTTTATCGTTCATGTTGTCTTTTATATTATCTAGTCTTTCAAGTGTCATTTGAACCAATAAAACAACGTTTTTATGTATAAATGAAAAACTGAATACAACATATCATTAAACAAATAAATACTACAAAAGCTACCATAAACAAGAATCGAAACTATATTAAAAATAGAGCAGACTACTACGTTATGTTACAACAGCGTATAGTAGCGTTAAATGTACATACCTATTGCATATCCATTCGGCGTTTTATCCAAGATATGTAAATCACAAATGAACACTTTGACTGACGTTATAATAAATATAATAATTACAAAAAGTGTAATATTATTATGTAATTGTATTATGTTTTAGGACGCATGGCGCGAGCTGGGCGCGCTGGATACGACTGCAGGCAGAAATGGCGGCGGTTTGCGCGCGCAACCCGCCCTGCGGTTAAGCTGCGGTTCCATTAGCTCTTTGGAACTGGTGTTTTGTCGTCCATGCTGTTTTATGATAAAATATGAAAAGGAGCAAGCTATATTTAGTTTAAGTAAGTAGGTACTTATAGGTAAGTTATCTATTGCATTATTTTAATGATTGATTGATTTGTTTATGCATTTTATTATATTGAACCTAAGCAATTTCGTTTATTATTTTGCTATTTTTTTATATTACTTTTAATTGAGTGATTTAAAAAAGTTCAATATATGAACTTTTATAAATCTTTTATTTTTCGCTTTTATAAAAAAAAAAACACAGCACCGACTAGCATCGGCAAATCTCAAAAAGAAACATCCAACAGCTAGTAATAAAAGCGACAAATTAAATACAATTGCTTAGACGCATCAAGGAAAACCACCCTTAATCGAGACAAAAGGCTCACACTTTGTAACGTTCAGCGTTACCTCTCACCAGAAACAATTTTCACCTAAACTTACCCCCTATTTCGTCATACATCGCCGTTTTTATACAAAATTTACTTTATAAAACACAATAAAAAACAGCAATGGACGTAAATCATTTCAAATTCACATACTAATATGCGAAAAAGTTACAGAGGAAACGAGTCATCGTGTAAAAAAAGCGTTGATTTTCGTGAACGAAACCTCTCGTTCAGTTGGGAAGTGCAAGAGAATCAAATAATTCTTTGTTGGGCGCGTAATAAGGTTGGGAACATAAATTCCACAGTTCACGCCAAAGGGTGGAACCTGGGGCGGGGGTGAAATTAATACACGTATATTTTATCACCTACAGCTTACATTTCGTATTCGCTACCGTTTTCTTGAAGTATGTGAAAGCGATCTGCAAAATGTCAGTTTTAAATGTTTGTTATAGGTTGGATTGGAGAGTGTAGTGAGGCCAGTCGTGGCACATGTGGCAAGCGTGTGACTGACTATAATATAGTATAATATATGTGTATAATACATAACATATATTATATGTGACAGGTTGTGGATTCGATCCCCACTTGAAGAAATTTATTATTTAATATATTTATGCCTTCGCTCTGATGTCGAGGCATAACGCGGCGTTGAGTTCCACCACTCAACGCGCAATGCGTCCAGAATTCGACAGAAAATGGGAAGCGAAGTGTCCTAGGCTTTCTTTAGTGATACAGCGTGAAACTGAGAAGAAAAAGAAAAAAGTAATTTATATGTATTTACACTATCTATGCTGATATTATAAAATTTTAAAATTTGTTTGGAGGAACGCGCTAATCTCAGGAACTACTGGTCCGAATTGAAACTTTTTGTGTTTAATTAGTAGTTCATTTACTGAGAAAGGCTATTTTTAGCGTGCTATTCCACATTCAGGAAAGAAAAATACTTTTTTAGAAACGTATAAAAATATTTTAAAGTGAAGCTGATTTTATAAAAATCTACGTACGTAGCATTCTCTTACCATATTATAATTCTAAGAAATTATCTTTGGGTACGGTATAAGAAATGCTAACAACCTAAATAAGTTGTAACAAGCGTTAATAAGAATGTAGGGCTTAGTGGTCAGAGCGCTTCGACGATATCGAAGAACTCGGGTTCATATCCGTACGTGCATCCGTACTTACAAATTTCTATAGCATCGGTTCCCAACTAGTGGTCCGTGGACCAGTAGTGGTCCGCAGTAGCTAAAATATGGTCCGCGATGATTTCAAATTTTGGTGTTTGAGCACTTGATGTTAAGTTGTTTCCTTAGTAAAACATAAAATATTTTGACATTTTAATTTAATATACTTTAAAATTCATTGATTTTTAATATTTAGGTACTTAAAAATTCACATGATGGGGTGCATCATACAAAATGTCAGATTTTTAAAAAAATATGAAATTAAATGTTTTGTTTAATTATTAAGTTATTTTTATTATACCTACATAGTGGTCCCCGCTAACAAGAATTCTAAAAAAGTGGTCCCTGATCAAGAAAAGATTGGGAGCCTCTGTTCTATAGGTTTCTAAAAAGTTTTGCAAGGCTATAAGCTATTTTACATCAGAATTAATCATGTTTAATGTACAACTTTTAGTATATCAATTTAGTAATAAGTCCTGTAAAACGTGTGCGAAGCCGCAGTTCAAAGGTAGTGTAAAATTCAATTCCGTAGCGCAGTGCTACAGTAGCATAGCGTGTGATTGTTAATGCGACGGCGGTGGGTTCGATTCCCACGCGGGAAAATATTTTTTATATTATGAAATATTTTCATTTTCTCGCTGTGTTAATGTGGCAAAGCATATCGCCACTTAACGCGAACAAGAACAGAGTGTCTTAACATAACTTCCCTCGGTCTACCCTGCTTTATGTGGAATACAGCGTGAAACTATTTATTGTAAAGAACACCTACAAAAATCAAATCAGTTATTTTGCAAAAATTAAATATTATGGGCACTCTCGTGGAAGTGTGCAAATTACGTAATTATGTTAAAGTAATATAAAATCTGCAAGCTGAAGTGGCAATGGGCAGGCCATATTGTCAGGAGGACTGACGACTGATGGGGAAGAAAGGTCCTCGAATGGCGACCACGTCTCGGCAAAAGGAGTACAGGCCGCCCTCCAGCCAGGTGGACCGACGACTTAAAGAAGACAGCGGGAATCCGCTGGATTCAGAGGGCGCAGGACCGGGCGGAGTGGCGAGCATTAGGGGAGGCCTATGTCCAGCAGTGGACTTCGAAAGGCTGATGGATGGAATATACACCTACAACTTTAAAAGACCATATTGACTTGAGGGTTCTACATGGCGGAAAGTCTCGCGGGATAAGAATTTATTTACTAGTTACTTTAATTACTCGAACGCAAAGGCGGATGCATTCCTCAACAAAGCATATGGACAACAGCATTGGTTTGATTCCCACTCGAGGGAATCGAACCCACAATTAATGATAATGAACGATATTTTTTTTTATTCTCATTTCTTCGCTCTGGCACCAAGGCGAAAGCCCGGCGTTGAACTCCGCCACTGAACACGCAATGCCTCGAAAAAATCTGCGTAAAGCGAGGAACGGAATTTCAATGTAGAACACAAGGTTCCCTTTGCCTACCCTGCTGTATATGGGATACAGCGTGAAGCTGATTTAGTTATTATTTTATTTTATTATTTTTATTTTATTTATTTTTATTTATTCATATCAAAGCAACAGTAGCACATAGTTCACCAGTGATGAATGACTTAGTTTTCCCCATACCAGTATTTGATTGAGATTAAGTCTCGTCTCGTCATTAATTCCGAAGAGATGTGGGAGTATCTCTTTAGGTAACACGAGATGATAAATTATAGTAAGATTGTGTTCCCGAATCGTAATACTGCAGTATTTTATCAAATTTTACAATAACGGAGTTTATTATAATACTTTATTTAATATGTCATTGTAGTGCAGCCCAGCGGCACAACGACCAACGATGTCTGATAGTTTGATTCTCGTTTAGGGAAGTAAATTATTGTCATTTCTTCGCTGTGGTAAGAAAACAATGCGCGACCGATTAGTTCCTCCTTTGAACACACAATTCCTCGTAGCTCAGGATCCCAGGGCCCCCAGAACTACGTCATTTTAGTAAAGCTGGAATTTTGAGGATTATGAGTCTAATTATAATATTATTAGCGAGAAGAATGCAAGGGAGATATGAAAGGCTGTTGTGGGAGGCCCAAGGCTGGCTTTAGACCTGGAAGAGAGTGTATAGATCAGATCATTTCTCTCCTCATGATCACGGAAAAAAATTTTGGACGTTAACCAAAAATTTTTCTGTGCTTTTGTGGACTTGGAGCGCGTTTGGCAGAGTTGTGAGAGCGAAATTATGGAAGATACTACCCCGGTACAATGTGACTGGACCCTTGCTGTAGGCTAAACTCTCTTTACAGAGATCACTCAGCCTGCGTGCAAGTAGGAGCTGACATGTCACCTTGGTTTGACATCAAATCGGGTATTAGCTTAGGATGTGAGCAAAGATGCGCCATATTAGCTTGGTTGTTCAATTTGTATTTGGATAGCTGTCTCCAAGGAGTGAAATAAAGTGATATGGGAGTGAAAGTAGTTGACTTGAGTGTGAATTGCCTGCTGTACGCAGATGATGAAGTGCTCATTGCATCATCAGAATGCGAGTTGCAGGCATTAGTCACTACTCTGAAAGAAGACAAAGGTTCTGGTTTTTGAAAGAGATGAAGAAAGAATGGAATGCAAGATCAGTGTAAATGACAAGATATTAGAACAAGTGAATGAAGTGGTATATTTGGGAAGTATGATCAGTAGAGATGGCAGATACGGGATGGATGTGGAAAGGCGTATTGCTGCCGGTAATAGGGATAACGGGGCCATAGCTGCATTGATGAGACGGCGAAACGTCAGCACAGCTGTGCGTTTGGCCGTACGCAATGCAGTGTTGGTATCAACGCAGTTATACGGCAGCGAAACGTGGCTATTACAGAAGAAGAATGAAAGAAAGATGTATGCCGTAGATATGCGATCTCTTCGTAGGATATGCAGAGTCAGCTTAGCTGATCGAATCCGCAATGAAGAGATACACTGGATGGCAGGTACTAGCGAGGATATCACGGTGAGAATGAAGAAGAGTATGCTTAGCTGGTTTGAGCACGTCGAAATAATGAGTGATGAAAGAATGTTAAAAAAGATTTATGATAGAAAAGTGATTCAAACAAACATAGTAGAAAAAGGTCACGTAAAAAGCACGAGGACGGAGGTCATGTATGAAGAGGTTGATGACAGCAGACGAGACTAAAGAGGTAGGACGGAGTTAGAGCGGAAATTAGGAAACGGTGTCTCTTAACATTAGGTTTCTTGTGCCTACTTTGCTATTTGAGGATGCAACGTAAACCTAAAACTACTCTAGTAAGTTAAAACACAATGTGTTTATTTCAAAAAAAATACTAATGAAAATAATATAATGAATAACCACAAAAACACTTCCTGTTCCAAGCTTTGTAAGGAAATAGAATATTTTACGAATTTAATGAAGCTGTTTATGTTTTTTAAAAGTGATTACTTCGTTTCTACTTACGATAGGTAAGTCTTAGATTTATTTTAAGTCTTTTAATCAGTACCGTGTTAGCTCCGTCAGTACCTTGTTACTCAAATTTATAAAAGCACAGATATTTCAGATATTTAATTAAAAAAGTTACCCCGATATTTAATTAAGAAAAGTACTGGCCTGATTTAAAATAGTTTTAGTATTATATTACCTCCCTCTCCATATCAAAAAAAACTTCTACCTATCTTACCTATCTTCAAAAAGTGTGTAAATAAAATGAAGGTAACAGTCGTCCAACTTTTGTAGAAAGACCCATACACGAGATACAGCGTGAAGCTTAAATAAGAAAATTATGATTTAGAACCATTTTAAATTAAATTGTTAAAACTGATGAACATTATAAATTATAAAATCGGTCTTTCCTGATAAGTCTTAGATTATTATGTAGATAATACAGTTTACAATCCTTATAATAAATTATTTTTATACATTCAAATTTGGTAAAACTCTTGCTACAGAGATGCTAACAACATAAGTATGTTGTAACAAGCGTAAAAGAATAATATGTTTCTAAAATATATTTTATTATCTTCATTATGGTTAGTTTTATAGGATCAAAGACGGGTAATCTCCTGGATGATTAAATAATCGATTTTTTTTACTAATATCGGCTTAGATAGTCTTTGTATTTAACTTGTTGAGTTCTTTTTTAGGGAATTTCGACTTGAATTTTTTACTTCATAATAAGCACAAACATTTTTTAGCATAGCAGATTAGGTAAGTAGTCAAGGTAGGGAACCTAGAGTTAAAACCCTCAGTTCTCCATTAAAACACTTCCGTTCCATTTCCCTCGTTCTCCTAACGCCGCACTTCGCGTCGTTAAGAGAACGAGGAAAATTATAAAAAACATCCCCTGAATGAGATTCAAATCCACAAGCGTCGCGTTTACGCTCACAGCACTTGTCCACCTTGCGCGACGGTAGTCTTTAAACAAGCATTTAATATTAAGCCGAACAGACTATACAGCCAACCATAATATATTTACATTCTATTTTGATTTTTTTTCCTCTATTATTAGACTTTCCAACACAAAAGGATTTTTTTCAATAGTAACAAGCAGTTCTTGAGATTAGTGCGTTCAACCAATTAAACTTTTCAGATTATTTTTACTATAAACATTGGTTCCCCAGTTTTTATCCATTATCCGTCGACCTGTCTCTGGTATCATCAATGCTATTTTCCCAATTAGGTCATCTCTTAATAGGAACATTTTAGTAGATACTAATATTATATTGGTAAATAAATAGCGAGATAAGCGTATAACGAGGTCATTCGTAGTGTAGCGGCGCAAGTTTGTGACTGTAACGCTACTGGTTGTGGGTTCGATCCCCACTCGAGGAAATTCAATATTTATTTAAATTGATATTTTCGTTTCTGCGCTCCGATATTGAGGCTAAGCGATGCGAGGTAAGACGCACGCACAGCCGTAACCGCTGTGCGTGGAAACGTGACATTTGGACAGATGTTTATTTTCATAATCTGGACATCCACTAAGAAGGGATTTTGAAAAATTTTAACCCTAAAGGGATGAAATAGGGGTTGAAAATTTGTATGGGAAAAAAATTTAATCGGCACCGATCTTAAAATTCAGAATCTTAAAACTATTTCATTGAACACGTATTTCAAGGTTTTTTAGAATCACCCCCTGAGGGTTCGAATAAGGATTGAGAGTTCATATGGAAAAGTTTTTAAATCGCCACCGATTTTTATAAAAAATTAAATTCAAACTGTTAAAAATATTTTATTGAACACGTGTTTCGTAGTTTTTTTAGCATTCATCCCTAAAGGTGCAAATAAGCGGGCGAAGCCGCGCGCGCCCACTAGTCATAATATATTTTAATTATATACTGTCTGAATAATAGCTGTTCTATTAGATCATCCTCCCACTACTTATACACTAAATAAACTAACTCTATGGCAATGTTACTTTGATGAGCGTCGTGTCAACGACGGGACTAAGATTGATTTTTCTGCCAAAATTAATGCGAAATAACAACCAACTCAACGCTTGCGCCATACGAATAGTATTCTTTTTTACTTATAGAAGTAAAAGCCATTTCCATACAATTGTAAAAAAAAGTATACTGAAAAAACAAAAACATTTTTTTTTGTCTTTTTAAGTAAAAGTGCATTTTCGCTACTGATTGAAGTAAATTATAATATATTACTACTTGAATTAGATTAATAGAAATATCTTTAAATAACATGAAATGAGCTAGTCTTTTAATAGATAGACATCATAAAATATGTTTTAAGGTTTCTCACTTTCCGCCCAATTTTCAAGATTTTTTTATTTAATGACGAAACTTAATGCCCACAGCTGTTTACTAGTCTAGCCAGATCTCTTCACACAATAATATAGTGTAGTTTCAACTTAATAAATACAAAAAAGTCTATGTCCAGAATCAAACCAGCTACATTCAATCCAATAAATTACACCACTGTGCCACTGCAGTTCCATTTAGTTGTAGCATACTCCAAATAGCTTAAGATTTAACTATTCCGTAAGCTCGAAATAGCTTGGTTGCGGCTTAAGCTGACCAACAAATGCTACTGTCTCATAATGGCTATACAGACGTTGATTTCTAAGGAGATTGTGACTTCAAAATTATTAGATATATTTTAGTATATTAAAATAAGTAAATCATCACCTTTCACGCTGTATCCCGCACACAGCTGGGTAGCATAAAAAATTACGAAAAAACGTATGCCAGCCAGCCATCTGGAGGCAGTGGGTGCCGAGTGGCGGAATCAACGCCGCGCATTGCATTTTGACACCAGAGCGAAGAAATGGAAATATAAATTTAATTAAATATTTCATTCCATCTAGTGGGGATTAAACCCATAAGCAGTCGCGTTTACAAGTCACACTTTGCGGCCCTGCGCCACGACCCGCGTAATAGTGTTAATAGTATTTTAGCTTTGCGTTTATTCTCCGTACAAAAGACCAGGCAGAGAGTACAACTCCATTCTTCTTATATCTGCTTGTAGTACTTAAGTCACACTTTACGTAAGTACAAAAAACTTAAAAATAGAATACATTCCCTCGAGAGAGGATTGAATCTACAACCACTGCGTTTATAGTCCAACGCGGTACGCGGTACAAATGGTATCACGATGATCTCTGAAATTATAATAATTTATTATAATATTTTAACAGATTAGTAAACATAGTAATTCAAAATAGGTAAGAGTTCTTATTGAAGCAACTGAACAGAGGATTCACAGTTTTTGGTCATTTATTAGTTCTAAAAAAGAAGAATTAAACTCTTATACAAATATAATGACAAATGAAATAACTTATCCAATACTCCAATGGATCAGCCATATCTAACCTATTTTTTAATTTATTTTATAAATCTTACGTTACAACAGACGCTGGTAACACAAATGTAGTCAATCTGAATCTCAATGACATAGCACAAAACAGCAAGTGTCCAGGTAATCCTAAAATATCTAAAGAAACAATTCTAACTAAAAATTAAATGCACTTGACGCTCCACAAGGGTTCGGGTCCCGATGGAATCTCATCAATTTTTGTCAAAAACTGTGCTATAGCATTAGTCGCACCTTTATATTATATTTTCAACTACTTATTATATACAAGCACCTTTTCCAGAGATTGGAAGATTTAAGAGGTCGTACCTATCTATAAATCAGGTGGTCTGTAAAAAAATAACGGTCTATTTCAATATAAAATGCAATGTATGAATCAGTTTGTTGTAAACATCGCACAGTTAGATCCAAATATTTTATCGACGGCAAGGCACTTCACACCCTGAAATAATCTTCTTCTTCTTCCTGGCATTAGTCCCGGCTTTTGCCAGGGTCTGCCTTCCTAT
>JAATLQ010026855.1:37880-50343 GCA_013421005.1 Heliconius erato x Heliconius himera
TTGGGCGTCCGAGAGGTCTCACTCCAGGGACTGACATAGCAAGGCACTTGCATCCGACATAGTTCCTAGGCCGGCGCGTAACGTGACCAAACCATCTCAGGCGACGCTCTTGGAGCTTATCCGCTACGTCACGGACTCCAAGACTACCTCGAATGAATGTGTTGCGTATGCGGTCAGACCGCGTTACGCCGCACATCCACCTCAGCATCTTCATTTCCGTGACGTGAAGCTCCTGAGTGTGCCGAGATAGTGCTGGCCAACATTCGCTGCCGTACAAAAGAACCGATCGGATGATGCTCTTGTATATCAGACCCTTAAGTTTGGGCGGTATCCTGCGATCGCAGACCACACCAGTGACCTCCCGCCATTTGGACCAAGCGGCGCTTATCCGGCTATAGACATCGTGATCGATGCCTCTAGACTCGTGCATAACGGATCAAGGTACCTGAACTTTTCCGACTTAACGGCTGGTTCAGGACCTATACGGATAGTGCTCGAGTCCGGGCTCCCGCAGGCCATGTACTCGGTCACACCCTGAAATAATATTGGACAGAAAATTAACTTTTAGGTTTCATTTAGATAATATTGTTAAGCAACTGACTGACTGACTAACTCACTAATAAACTAACTTGCTTTGCCTCGTTACCGGAGCGAAATCGAACCCACAACCTTTCTCGTTTACAATCGCACGCTGTTGCTCCTGCGCCAATACATGGCTCAAAATATTTATTTTACACTTTGCTTAAATCATTCTATTTATACAATATATTATATTTATACAACATATTTTATTTAAACAATATTTATAGTCTTTTCATACGATACAACATGCACAACTGGTATAATTTAGAAATAGGTACTGAAAAACATGTAGCCTTTGTAGCTAGTTGAACATGGACTATTTTAGAATTGATCGTGGGCGACGTTGCATTAAACTTCGCCCACGTCCAAATGAGTCCACGTTACGCCTGTGAGGCTATCAGTTATTGTTCCATATAGTTCAAACTCTGTCAATTTAACTTCTAATATCAGTGTGAAGTTATTTAAATATTTTCATTTTGAGGCTGTCATATAAACAGAACAATATGCCCCTGTAAACAAGTGGACTATGGGTTTGGTTACCATTTGGGGAAATTAATTGTTTTCATTTGCTTGTTCTGGTCTCCGCGCGGCGTTGAACTCCGCCGCCGCCCCCAACCGCCTACCCTGTTATGTGCGCAATGCAGCTTCAAGCAGATACAAGGACCATTACCGTTGACTTAGACTTTGATTCTTTAAGCTGATATAGTTATAATTATACTTATTAGTTGTTTTAATGGCAACAGAAATGTACGATAACTGAAAATTCCAACTCTCGCCGACTGTATCTCAGAGACGGACTGACGGACAGCAGTCTTAGAGAGAGGGTCCTGTCATTAAGAGCCTTAGATTAGCGTTCTCAAACGTACCGACAAACATACAAAAATGTTAAAATTCATTGCTTTGGGTTCTATTGTATTGTTAAATGTCCCCAACAACAGTTTTTTTGTATATACGTGGAAGATATCCACATACAGACACCGAGCTACGATTATATTCTACTAAACGGTGAATATATTAAATTTAAAATGTTGAATTCAATAAATGGTTAACCATTCATTTTATATTCAAGCTTCCACCAGTCAAACTTTTGAAATACAAAATTATTTAAATTTTACAATATAATCTTATAAAATACTTTCTTACATCATAAATAATAATTAATTAATCATTTTAACATAAACTAATATATAATAGCAGGCTCAAAGGCCTTCAATAATTGATATCAACGCTACAACGTATTCGTATTCGACACTACAGGGATTATGACGAACTAATTTGAAATGATAGCTATTTAATCCTGGCTTTGGTGAGGTCGAAATCTAAATAGATTGGTTAGATTTCATTATTTTGTTTATTGAGATTTGTGTAATATAAACAGGGGTGCCCTGACTATGGGCGTATCTGGAGATATTTTCTAGAGGGGACTTGGATTTTAAATTTGAACAAATATGTTCGTGTAAATATGGTTTTTTAATTTTTCGAACAACATTATTTTGGAAAATTTCCACAAGTCTATTCTAGGTGGACACTGATCACCCGGCCGCCCTTATTCCTACGCCCATGGGCTGACTCTTTGTGCTGCAGCCCAGGATCCTGAAGTTACGGGCTCCCGTCTTCACTTTAGGCAATATATAATGAAATAAAAAAATTACCCTGAAAAAATAAAAAAAACATTTACATGAACATATCTGCTCGAAGATAAACTCCAGGATCCTCCCAGATTCGTTAATCTACTAATTGTCTCGTATCTTTATTATTAGTAATGATTTATAATTTATTTGGACTAGAACACAATCAACAGCTTTACTCAAATTTTACTCAAAATTCAAAAATGCATCCATCCAAAATTAAAAGAAGAATCACCTAAAGTCCTTCTACATAGAGTTGCAAAATAGGTATATAGTAAAAGCTTGTCAATGAGTTAGTGGAGTGCAATAACTATATGCGGAAGTATGGAGTGATAAATATGTGATTTCACATCCACATATGTACTCATATATGGTGAGATCACATCATGGACGTAGGAAAGTGGAGAGGCGGGTGGTCCGTGCCCACGTCAGAAATGTTACTTATCACAAAATTTGACCCGAAAAATAAAAAAAAAACAACATTTATACGAACATATATGCGTTCAAAGCTACATTCCAGGCACCGTCCGGCCCCCCAGAAAATATCTCTAAATAATCTAATAAACTTAACTTCAAGCTTTATCCTTAGCGGGGTAGTCAGAGAGAACCGAGCGCCAAACGCTACGGTAACTGTAATGGATGTCCCATTTACATATCTGATCTCAAATTAGCGTTGCCAGATTTTGTCTCGGGGAGAAACAGAACTTTTTTTCTCTGTAATTGCTAGTAACTTATTAAAAAAATAAAATAAATAGAAAACAATTATGAAAGTGCGTGGAATAAAAAACCCTACCACATCTGTTATGCTCGGGACATTTAAATTTGGCCTAAAAATTGGGATGTCCCAGCAAAATTGGGATGTTTGGGAACGCTGTCTCAAATCCACATATGATATATGAAAAGAAAATATGATATACTAAAATATATGCTAATAACCACAACATTACTAGAAAATTTAGTAGAGTTATCACATGATAAGCTTTAATGGATTTACGAGAGTACAGTTATATAGAGCAATTAATTTACTTATATAAAAAAACAGATTTATTTTCTTCCCATATCTTTCCGAGTATATTTTTAAACGATCAACGTTCATCTAATGTCATATTGAGTTTGAAATTTGAATTGACTTACGCTTGACAATTCAAATAGTGTCACTCATGGAAAATTGAAAATAACACAATTTTCTTTAAATATTTCTATATTACTAATTTTATCTCAAATAGAATCCAATAAAGCACTGCTGACTATGGGCAGATATTTAATATGACTTCTCAATATAAGAAATTTACGAAGTTAATAGCTAAATGGCCAGTAGATAGCACAAAAGGAGAAAGGTTAGTAGAATACACATTATTATTTTTGAATTAAACAAAACTATTTCTTTATTAATTAAATGACATCTTATTCTCAGGGATTTGGGAAAATTTATACGCGATAAAGTGAAAGTTGCGTTTGAAACAAACAATAAACAAAATTTGGATTCGGAATTCTGCAATCGTCAATACAATATTCTAAATAAAATAGCCGACAACCATTACCGCGATAAATATAAACGTACGAAACATAGTACTGCAACAGGCTTGAGCACCGAAGAGTGCAATGTAATACTATCCAATGAAGTATTACATTATTTGAAAGAAGAAAATAAGGGATTTTTCAGGAAGATATTCAACAAAGATTAATCACTATGTTTTTGAGTAAAGCCAAGTTCTTTAATCCATCTTTATTTATTCGACACGTTCATAAGAAACTTTATAAAGACCACACACCAGTTATGTTAAATGAAGTTATAAAACATTTAAAACCCAATGATGATGAACTGTATATAGATATGACGTTTGGTGCCGGAGGCCATGCAAGAAAGATTCTAGACACTGCTAATTGCAAATTAATAACCTTAGATAGAGACCCCATAGCTTATGAGAAAGCTAAGAAATTGGCAGAGGAATATCCCAATAGAGTAACTCCATTGCTCGGCAAATTTAGTGAACTACCAGACCTTTTATGCAACATTGGTGTAACACAATCTTCTATAGATGGTATTTTATTTGATTTTGGCTGTTCTTCAATGCAATTAGATAACGGTGAAAGAGGGTTTTCAGTCAGCAAAAATGGATATCTTGATATGAGAATGGATGCAGGTCGTGATCCAAACCAAATAACAGCTAGAGAAGTGCTTGCAACGGCAAATGAACATGAACTATACAAGATTTTTAAAATATACGGCGAAGAGAAAAAAGCTGCGAAAATTGCCCAAACGATCATACAAGCTAGGTATATGGTCAAAAATATAGATACAACTCACGAATTAGTCGAAATTGTCGACTCTTGTTGTCCCGACGAAATAAGATTAGATAAATTACAAAGACCTCAATCTAATGCCACAAAAGTCTTTCAAGCGTTACGCATATTTGTCAATAATGAACTGAATGAACTAAATTATGGAATGGTTTTAGCTAAGTACTATTTGAAATTGAACGGGCGTTTAGTTACAGTGTGTTTTCATTCCCTCGAGGATACAATAGTGAAAAGGCATATAGCTGGGAATATAATGAATGAAACGGCAAACCCAGTACCTCTTAGATATTTGAGTCCAATGTTAGTACAAGATCAAGATACTATAAATCAATTTTTGGATACTCCGTGGCAAGCAATTAATAAACATGTAGATGTACCAAGTGAAGAAGAAGTGGATATGAATCCAAGAAGTAGAAGTGCTAGGTTAAGAGCAGCCATTAAGGTTAAGTAAGAAATTACAGATTTTTGCCCATATTTTGTGTGAACAATCATGAATTGAGATTTAGAATAGATGTATTATAGACAAATAAATAATTAAATATAACTTATTCTTTTTATTCTTTTATTAATCTTTTTATGTATATTCTATTCTATATAAACAAAAAAAGTATGAATTAATAAAAATATGAAACAGATAAAGGTGGTTTTCTGATTCAAGTCCAGTAGAGCCAACCATATTAACTTTATGTGCAGAAAAAAATAAATTAATAAAATATATTGAGGGCAGTCATGGCGCAGGAGCACAAAGTGTGTCTGCAAAAACAATTGTTTGTGGATTCCATCTCCACTTGAGGAGATGAAATATTTACTTAAATTTATATTTCCATCTCTTCACTCTTCGTGCGAGGCAAAGCGCGGCGTTGAGTTCTGTCGCTCAACACGCAATGCCTCCAGAATTAGGCAGAAAGTGGGAAACGGAGTGTCTTGACACTAGATACCCTATTCCTACCCTGCTGTGTGCGGGTACAGCGTGAAGCTAATTGATTTATTTTATTTTATATAAAATATATAATTTAAAAAAATAATCCTCTCATTTTTCTATAAACATATTTCATTATTTAATAGACCTTCCAAAATTTATATCTTCTTATGTCTAAGAAATTGAAATAAAACCAAACATAACGTAGACTCCTTTATTATCTGCATTTTAAACTTTAAATCCTAAAATCTAATTTAAAATTTAGTTTAGAAATAAACATAGAATTTATACATAGCATAATCATCTATCACTTCACAGCTAAAAAACTCAATTTATTTCTTATATATAGATAGACAGACACTTTTAGAAAATATTTATTAATAATGGCACCTTAATAAATAATAATATGATACATAATTTAGCTCTTTCCGATACCCATTTCCATTTAAAAATTAAAAACTCCAAATTACATCTATATAAAAAAATGCATTTTTATATAATTCACTTCGCATCATTCTTCATTGCAATAAATGCATAAATAACGTTTGACTATTTCTTATATTATTATTTTAATATAATTTATTAAATATATAATGATTTGTTTGTATTAAGAATTTACTTTACAATTTATACAGTAGAAACCATTTGTAAAAACATCCTGCTCTATTAATTTAAAATGACCATTTTTTATTCAAAGACAAATATATATTTTTTTATTTATAATCAATTCGAGATTTTATTCAAAGAGACATTCAATTTCAAACAACAAAAATCCAAACTTGGAATGTGGTTTAAATTAATAAATTATAACAAACAAACAAATGAATGAATAAATAAAAATAACTCTTTTAAAAAGAAGAAGTAATATAAGTTTTTACAGTTTTATTTAAAATGTTTTTCTTTTCTTCAAAATGTTATTAATTATTTGTTTGTAGATATGAAAGTGAATCTTTTTTCTAGTAAATATCAATATTATAGGCACTGCCTAATTTAATAGGGTTTTATTAATAATTATTATAAAACAATTATTAATAAGTTTCGTTATTCAATTATTATTTTTTTACATCCTAATAAACATATATATACATATAGAGAATACATTATTTATAACCACATTTAAAACACAAAATATAATTATTTAATTAAGACTGGATTTTCATTTCTTCATTCTGGTGTCTAGAAAAAGCGCAGCGTTAAGTTAAGCCACTCAACACGCAATGCCTTCAGAATTCGGCGGAAAGTGAGGAACGGAGTGTCTTAACACTAGGTTCCTTCTGCCTACCCTGCTGTGTGCGGGATACAGCGTGAAGCTGATTAACAGTTATATAATTTTTAATAATTAGCGATTATCCGAGCTATGAAATTACATAAACTACAGGAATACATAAAATACAGAAATAGATTTAGAAAGGTCTTGATACTATATAAAGATATAGAAAATAATCAATATAATATAATAAAATAGATTATAAAATCTGTTTTATTTATATTTGACTACTATTTGATTTGACAAGGCAGTGGTTATAATAAGCTTTATAATTGTTTCAATTTATTTACTTCTAGAAGTTTCAAGAATTATGGCTTTTTTGTATATATTTTACCTTAAAATTTAATAGTCTAATGTATTCTCATGAAATAACATAAGTCATATAATATGAATTAACATTTTGCAAATATTTTTTTTTTCAGAAGCAATTTGATTTGAAAAAAAATACAATATCAAATTCTGACATTGTATTAAGATTGATAAGGAATCTTATATTTGTACTGTATTCTTTTTTGTTTTTATCAATACTGTTGTTTTATGATATTATGATATGATACTAATACTTAATTTATTCTTAATTGAAATTGCTATAAAATATTATATATTGATTGTATATCCTAAAAATACAAACAATATATGATATTTTTAGTGATCTGTTCACTCACATACATATTTCAGTTTAAAGAAAAAAGTCAAGCTAAGTCTTGTTTATCATATATCTGTTGACATTATAACACATCTTGTAGGATACAAATATATTCATAACAGATTAACTTTCCAAGTAATCTGTTCAAAATAATATTTTTCAATTACTATAATATTACGTAGAGTATTTATGTATTATGCACTATAGTTCCAATACGTTCAAGCCATAACATTACGGTATTACCCACGGATTTTCCATCTCTTTCCCTCTTCCTACCGTCGAGAACAGCTCCCTTGCTGGCAATTTATGTCTCTTCGTTTTTCTTCTACTCTTATCTTCCTATTTCTGCCTCTCTCTGGCTTAACCTGATCAGTGAGCAGGATATCATCATAAGAGAGACCTACACTTTTGTACTTCCCACTCTTTCTCATTCACTCATATAGATTGCTATATCGCGCCATCTATAGCTATCTCACTCAAACCTTGTATGTTTCTCCTCCCAACGTTCCTTCCTATCGCTACTTCGCTCACACCCACTCCGATAGCAATGGGACAGGAGACAGACAGAGACAAAGGACAGGAGAGATGGTAATATGGATCTTCCCCTCCCTCTCCCATCTCTCTCATCCCTCTATCTCCGTCTCTTTTCAGAGATTAGTCCTGTTAGGTATTGACGTACGAGAGCAAGACTAAGCGAGAGTTCGGGTGGCGGCTCATCTTATTTAGTGTGAGATAGCGACAGTAAGGTGTGGCTGCAGCCCCTAGTCCTGTTAGCTGCGGTTGACGGACGAGAGCACGTTGGCCTTGGCGCGGTCGGTGGCGGCGGCGGCGGCGTCGCGCATCTCCTTGAGCGCCACGATAGGCGTGATGGCGTGCGCGGGCACCTTCTGTGGGAACATGCTGTGCAGGACGTGGTTGAAGCCGTTCACCTGCGGACAAAAGATAGACAATTATCTTTTTATAAATACTTATAATAATTAATTGGACATCAAAAAGTAATAATGGCAATAGAAAGTCTATAAAATGCAAATGTTGTCTATCTGAGGCCACAGGTTCAATTACCATGATATATATTTTTTTTTATGGAAAAGGACAAGGCAAACGAGCGTTCGGGTCACCCGATGGTAAGTGATTACCGCCGCCCACGGCCCCGTGCAACACCAGAGGAGCTACAGGTGCGTTGCCGGCCTTTAAGGTGAAGATAGACACGCTTTTTGAAGGTACCCATGTCATATCGACCTGGAAACATTGCCGCGGGTCGGCCATTCCACAGTTCCGTGGTGCGTGGAAGGAAGTTCCTACGAAATCGCACAGTAGTGGATTGCCACGTATCCAGGTGGTGTGGATGATATTTCAGCTTATGGTGTACTGTGCGGTTAGAAAATTCGGCGGCAGGTAACAGGTCAAACAGTTCTTCAGAACACTCCCCATGATAAATGCGATAGAGAACGGACAGCGAGGAGACGTCTCTACGCAAAGCCAAAGTATCAAGTCTTTCACAGATTATTGGGGTATGATTCGAATGGTTCTACGTTGTATGCGATCAAATGGTTCAAGCTGATACTGGGGTGCACCAGCCCAGAGATGAGAAAAGTACTCCATATGAGGCCGAACCTGGGCCCTATATAGGGCCAAACGGTGTTTTGGCGTGAAGTACCGTCTCGCTCTGTTGATGACCCCCAGTTTCTTCGAGGCCAACTTGGCCTTGCTTTTCAAATGATCGCGATACTGGCAGTCGCTCGAAACATTGAGGTCCAATATACTGATACCGGGCGCGGCTGTAAGGGGAATGTTCTGAAAGACAGGTGATACGAGAAATGGATTTTTTTTTAGATTAACGCGCAAACTTGTGCCTTCAGGGGGTTAAACTGAACTATGTTCCTTTCACCCCATGAGGAGACATTGTCGAGGGATGCCTCAACAGAAGACACAAGTTTATTTCGGCACTGTTCAGCGTTTTCCCGAGAAAGACTTGCTCGGCCGGAGTAAACAGCGTCCACCGTGCTATCATCTGCATAGCAATGAATGCTAGAATCCTCTAACATGTCATTGATATGCAGAAGAAACAGCGTAGGGGACAACACGCAGCCTTGGGAACGCCAGCGTTCACGGGCATATGTTTAGAGCAAAAACCGTCGACAGCGACCTTGATGCTGCGCCCAGTGATAAAGCTGGCGATCCACTTGCATAAATTCTCGGGAAGCCCATAGGATGGAAGTTTAGCCAGGAGCGCTCCATGCCACACTCGATCAAAGGCCTTCGCCATGTCCAAACTAACTGCCAGGCCCTCTCTCTTGCTTTCAATAGCCCAGCGATGGGTAAGGTAAAACAGAAGATCACCGGTTGAGCGACCATGGCGGAAACCATATTGTCGGTCATTAATCAATCGGTGATCCTCTAGATAAACCAAGAGCTGGCTATTGATAATGGTCTCCATGACTTTTGAGAGCAGGGAGGTGATAGCAATAGGCCTGTAGTTAGATGGATCGGAACCATGGCCTTTCTTTGGGATCGGGTGGATAAGAGTGATCTTCCATGAGTCTGGGACAACGCCGACTGAGTAAGAGTGCCGAAACAAACGCGTTAGCACCGGTGTGAGGAACGGAGCACTAAGGGAGAGAAGCCATCTGGCCCGCTCGACTTGTGGATGTCCAAAGAGGACAGAGCTCGCCTAACAGCTGTTTGGTTAAACTTAACCTCAGGCATTGAGCTCTGGCACCGCGGGATGGTCGGCGGCGTTGTTCCTTGATCATCCAAAGACGAGTTTGAGGCAAAGAGAGCGCCCAGAAGATCGGCTTTCTCTTTTGCCGTGTGGACCAAGATGTCATTTCCCATGCGTAATGGCGGAAGCGAAGGCTGGCTAAAGTTGCCAAGTGCCGCCTTTGAGAGCGCCCAGAACTGATGAGTTCCGGACGGCCGGCCGTGCCGTCTCGAGATGGTGGTGGATTGCAGGTTGGAATGTAGACCCCTGATATTGCAAGGCTTTTGCACGTTAAGCGTGGAAGGGGTTGCCGTGGAGCGTACGTCTCGTTTGCCCTGTCTATAGCGCGGTACTGTGCCCTCCCCAGAATTCGAAGGGCGGCCTGAGTTTAGAGACTCATTCTCCAGCACCGGTGGACCTGGTACCCTCCTGGGGTAGTTTGTCTTTAAGTGCCGCCATCATATTCCAGGGAGGGGTGGGAGTTGAGCTCCGGAGCCCGACATTACCTGATGCGAAAGGCAGTGGCATAAAGCCACTACTTAACGCCGGTTTTAAACCGCCGGGGGTGGTATTGATCCGGTCGAGTCTGCCCATGCGTGTTGCCATTGCTGGCGACGTGACTCTACCACACGTACTTTAGTCGCCTCTTACGACACCACCAGTACCAGGATGATCCTATTCTAGGCCGGGATCACACGGCAGAAAAAAATAATATGGTATTCTCACACAAACATGGCGGCATCAGTGAGGAGCGGAAGTATTTTAATGGGAATGTGTTTTAACACAAGCTTCCCATGTTCCCTCTGCTGACCCTGTCAAAAAAAAGTCTTACCATCTGCGAGCAATTCTTCCTAAATCTATCAACACCGAACGCCCGTATCGCTCGGGAGAACCCGAACACTTGTGAGTCGATCCACGCTGAGCGTTTAGCTACTGTTTGTCCCGGACCCGACGGACGGTACTCTACACGCTCCACTACACTCTGAAATAGGAAATTATATATTATTATTATTACTTGGGAAGTATGTTCTGTAGAGATGGAAGATACGAGATGGATGTGGAAAGGCGTATTGCTGCCGGTAACAGGGTTAACGGAGCCTTAGCTGCATTGATGAGACGGCGAAACGTCAGCACAGCTGCGCGTTTGGCCGTACACAATGCAGTTTTGGTACCGACTCTGTTATACGGCAGCGAAACGTGGGTATTACAGAAGAAGAATGAAAGAAAGATGAATGCTGTGGAGATGCGATCTCTTCGTAAGATATGCGGAGTCAGCTTAGCTGATCGAATCCGCATTGAAGAGATACACAGATGGCAGAATGTTACGGTAAGAATGAAGAACGTGCTCAGCTGGTTTGGGCACGTCGAACGAATGAGTGATGAAAGAATGGCAAAGAATGGCAAAGAAGACCTGTACCGAGGTCTCCCCCTACCTCTCTTACCGCTCACTTTTCCATCATAAATCATAAATAAAGGTAGATGACAGTGGACGAGGCGAAAGATGTATGTAGAAACCGTAGCGTTTGGCGCTTCGTTTTCTCTGACTACCCCGCTAGGGATAAAGCGTGAAGCTAGATTAGATAGAGATTAGATTATTATAGAATTCGAATGAACAAATTTTGCATTAATATAGAGAGCATTTTATGTGACTCTTTGTTTTACATTTTGAGAAATTATGGACCCCGGTATGCGTAACCAAAAGAAACAATAGTAAAGAAACTTTGTAAAAAAAATCCTAGAGAAGTTCTATTTTCTGACAAGTAAGAAACAAAAATGGAAAAAAAAACATAGTCATAAGATTAACAAGCACGAGTCGGGCTTCCGTACAAAAATTGGAGGCTCGACCTTTTTCTGAAATTCAAACTTAGCTTAGCCTTTCATCTGATACCTCACTTAGCTATACTACACTAGCGGCTTTAATACCAAATTTAGCCCACCTTTTAAGGCTATTATTTTTAGGATTTAACCACAAATGTATACAGGCCGATCATAATAAAAAAAACCTATAACCTTTTTTTATCAGTTGTTAAAATTTACTTGTCTATAGTAAAAATTATTAAATAAATATCCATGTATTATATCAAAAATACCGTATGAAGTAACAACATAGGACACGTTCATTTATCATATAATGTTAGGTAATAAAACACCTACTGATTTTTTGTTTTCATTTTTTTATCAACAAGCTTAAGACTATATCAAATCCCTTCTTTTGAAATGTAAGTAAGCAGAAAATCTAGTGAGATTCATTTTTTTCACTTTAAAACACTGTATTTAGGCTTATATTTTCACGCATTTTTATTCAGCTATATAAACAAGCCGTTCTCAAGTCCGAGATCGATCTTGAGATACATTATTCATTCATAGAGATACGTAATTTATAAATTACGGGTAACTGGCAAATGATGGATGCGAATAC
>JAATLQ010026855.1:60219-74676 GCA_013421005.1 Heliconius erato x Heliconius himera
GAGGTGTGACTGCAAAACCGACTGGTTGTGGGTTCGATCCCCACTCGAGGAGATGAAATATTTACTTAAATTTATATTTCCATTTCTTCGCTCTGGTGTCGAGGTTAAGCGCGGCGTTGAGTTCTGCCACTCAACACGCAATGCCTCCGAAATTCGGCAGAAAGTGGGGAACGGAGTGTCTTAACACTAGGTTCCCTCTGCCTACCCTGCTGTGTGCGGGATATAGCGTGAAGCTAATTCAATTCATTAAAAATCTAATTTTTTCTAAAGCATTTGATTTTGATTTGAAACTGCGTCGCATGGAAACCGTCCAACCACTGTGACCACTAAGCAATACGTATTTTTCTTTCATATATCGAACTTTAAAAATGTCAAAAATGCTATAAAACAATATTTAAATATTTATGTCGTTGAGTTCTGCCACTCAACACGCAATGCCTCCAGAATTCGGCGGAAAGTGGGAAACGGAGTGTCTTAACAGTAGGTTCCTTCTGCCTACCCTGCCGTGTGCGGGATACAGCGTGAAGCTGATTTATTTATTTAATATTTAAGGAGCACACAAATACCAGCACCGAAACAGAAATGTTGGGACGAGACGAAAAATAAATTTAACCAAAAGAAAGATGAATTGAATAAATATAAACTAAATGCTGCTAAGACTTTGTTTACATTTTTTAGCGTAACAGGTATCTTTTTTGGTCTTATTTTTTCTATAATGAAATATTGAATATTTCTATTTTTTCTATCTCTGGTCTAGAGGCAAAGCGCGACGTTGAGTTCCATCACTCAACACACAATGCTTCAGCAGCGGAGAGTGGAGAACGGACACACTAGGCTCCTTCTGTCTACTTTGCTACATGCGGGATACTGCGTAAAGCTGAAAAAAATCCTATCTACTCTACATTTTGTATGGGATTTAAAACCGGCGTGAAGTAGTGGCTTTATGCCACTGCATTTCGCATCAGGTAATGCCGGGCTCCGGCGCCCAACTTACCTTAAAGGCCGTTTGCCTTGTCTTTTCCATAAAAAAAAAATGATTTTTATCTCCCTGCTCGGTTACGAAGTTGACTCCATCACATATTAAACATAATAAATATTTGATTTTTTAAATTTTAATATTTTTTCTTAGGCCTCGATCGTCTCTACTACTACGACAATATCGGTAAGTATTTCGTAGATGACTTGGGGCATCAGTGTTACGTTTTCAACTTTGGTTTAAATGTTTATCATGTGACGTGTAATGGTGAATTTGTGGAAGTAAGTTTACTTTTTTACTGCTTTTACACAATTTGAGGGTAGATAATCTAAATAAATTTATTAATGTTTTTTATTTTTTTATTTAAAACCTACAAATACAGAAATATTCATTGTAGATGTGTATGGCAGATTTATACGTCGCTCTTTTTTGTGATACTTTTTAGGTATACAACTCTCATTTCGGTTAAAGGAATCGGACTCACAACCATCGCCTACATTCCTGCAATTTGCAATTATCGCCCCTTTGACGCCTTTTATATAAAGAATGCAACTAAATATTCCAATTTTTTTTTAATACTTCACGCTTTACCGCACAGCTCGCTGAATTCTGAAGACATTGCCCTTCGAGTGGTGGAACTGATCACCGCGCTTTGCCTCTGTACCATAGTGAGGAAACGATAAATATTTCATTTTTTCGAATGGAGATCGAACCCATAACCTGTCGCGCTTACAGTCGCATGCTTATGTCCCTGCGCCGCAACTGGCCGCAAACAACATTGTCAATACAGATTATAATAATTAAATACTTTAAATTTCCTTTTTCAAACATAGAAATCAGAAAAAGATAAATACTTCTACGACAACAACGGTCGTTTCATAGTCGACGAGAACAATGAGAAACTATATCAACTAGCGCCGTGCTCCAGTACTTACGCCTTACAAAATGGTTTATTTGTAAAATGCACAAAAGATTGCTATTCTGAGGGTATTAACGAGAATTGTTGTATGGAAATAAAGGATTGTGATGGTAAAGCTGTTTTACCTAAAGTTGAAAATATAAATATGAAAGGTAAGTGTGGGTTAAAGGGGATGTTTTAGTTTGTTTTTCTTTTCTGAATTGTGGAGGGTAGGTAGAAAAAAATACGTTTCTCAGTTTTGCAACTTTAATTTTTTTATAACAATAGTCTATATGTATTCTGATTCTTTCATCACTTATTACAGGCAAGCATAGGATTTCAACCACCGTTTAGCTTTGCGTTGTATCTCTTATACAATAGGATAGACACAGAGAACCTAGTGTTAAGACACTGTTCTTTACTTTCCGCCGTTATTCAAAATATAGCTTATTAAGTAACGATGACATCAAACATTGCCTTAAATTTATAATATTTATTTTTCTTCAATTTACATAGCATAATATTGATTATATTAATAGGTAAATTAGATATAGAAGAAGCAAACTATCTTTGGGATACATTCGGCCCCATCCTCCCCGACGTGCTCCGTGAAGTGGCGGAGGAAAAGCCATATAACCCGATACATATATTGGCTCATAAGCTCTTGACATATAGGTTAAATTGTTTATTATATTTTAATTATAATAATTGTGGGGAACGGAGTGTCTTAACACTAGGTTCCCTCTGCCTACCCTGCTGTGTGCAGGATACAGCGTGAAGCTGAAGTTGAAATTATAATAATAACAATATTCGTTGCGAAAAAAAATATTAAGTTTTTTTTTGTTTGAAAATATATTAAATCAATAATAATTTAAATCATCCGACTTTATAACGATAATCTTATCTTGTCAAAAGGTACAACGGTAAGAACGACACGAAGAAAAAGAAACGGGAAGCCATTGAGTACCGTGAAAAAATACATCGAGATCGTTTAAATGTTAGTTAACATTAATTTTCTTAATAGCTTCAGGCTGTACTAGATAAGATAATTTTTTCTGTCTGTGTGTCTGTCAAGAGCCTTTATCTCAGGAATGCTTGGGGATATGGAGTTAAAATTCAAACTATACCTACTTAGATCTAAGGGAGTATCTTTATGGGAAACTGTGACTTACCATTAGGTTCCTAAGTTTCCTTGACCTACTCTGCTACGTGCTGGATACTGTGTGAAGTAAAAAGTAAAAAAAAATTACAAGTAGAGTTTTATTAACAAAAAAGCTAATGTCTATATATTTCATTAGAAAATAGAAGCTCTACACAAAAACTGGAAAGATAAGCAAGTTAAACGTCGTAAGCCAGAAGAGTCTGATGACACAGAAGACAAGTTTGCCTACAACACTTACATGGCCCAGCAGGATTTTGCACGGAATATAGAGAGTTATTACAATTAGAAAAATAAAACTTTTTAAATTGTCTTTAAAATAAATAAATTGATCTTTTTAAAATGAATAGACACTAAAGTCTACATCACAGTGAAAAATAATTTTATACTATCGTTTATCATTTAAGTCGCTTTTTTTAAATTTTTGACATAAATGTTCAATGACTTAAAATAATTTTTTATGTTAAATAATTAAATCAGCTTCACGCTGTATCCCGCATACAGCAGGGTAAGCAGGGGGAACCTACTGTTAAGTCACACCGTTCCCACTTTCCGCCGAGTTCTGGAGGCATTGCGTGTTGAGTGGCGGAACTCAATACCGCGCTTTGCCAGCGCCAGAGCGAAGAAATGAAAATATTTAATGTAAATAGATATTTTATCTCCTCGAGTGGGTATCGAACCCACAACCAGTCGATTTTACAGTCATACGTTGTGCCCCTGCGCCACGACTGGCCTCTCAATTATACCTCCCATAACAAGATATACATATATATACAAAATACATCATACTCCAAAGACAAATATTGAAAGCGATACTGCTTTCCACTTTATTTGCAAAAAAAATAACTTGCTATAGTATATACTGAGAGTTAAGCTGAAGTTGTAAATATCTTTCGATATTTTTTTTTGCTTCACGTTGTACCCTGGTTATATCAGGTGAAGCAAAGAGAACCTAGTATTAAGACATTCCATTCCTCACGCACCATCCAATTTCGTTAAACGTTTATTATTGCTTCATATTCTGCACATATCATAGGCAGACGGAACCTAGGAACATATTGTTAAAACACTCCGTTCCCATTAAATTCAAATTTTAATAATTTTGTTCAAAATAAACAGTAACAAGCGTATAAAAATTTCGACGTAGCTTGATGAGAAAGCTTAGTGGTCAGGGCGCCTGGTTTCCAGGAAGCGCGGGTTTGAGTCCCGCTACGTTAAAATTTTTATACATTATCTAAATAAGTATTTTTCTTTCCTAAGTGTGGATTAACACATTAAAAATGTAAAAAATAAACCTTTATTTATTTAAATATAAACATATGTACAGGGGGTTAATAAAAAACCATGAAGGTACAGGTATTTATTTATTGTTTAAGCGTCTACTAGATATAACGAGACACACTTGTCGACTTTCTCACGAAAGCGAAAATAATAATAATAATTAAAAAAAAACAACCAGACGACGGTACCTACAACTATTCGCCTCGGATGGACATAAAATTATTTAAATTCAAAACCCACTGCCAGATAATATTTGGTCTAATTCACAAAATGAAAAAAAAAACATTATCTAAATTAAAAAATAAAGACCATAGACTAACATACCATTAAGTTGTCAAATGAAAAAAAAACTAATAATAATAATAATATTATGACTAATAAAAAATGAGTTTAAAATGGACAAAGCATATCGAAAAAGCATTTTTACTCGAGTTTAGGAGAAAAATAGTCATTTTGTCGCAATTTTAGTGTATGGAGCCGATGTTAGTCAGTCTTATTACTGTATACAGATAATATATTCATGCCCAAAAATAATAGGGATGTGTAATAAGACTGGTAGTTTATAGTTTCTTTTTTATATTTTCTTAAGACCCTAACGATCCGGTCGAGCAGGTACAAAAGTATTTTTTTATTATATACACGAGAGTAAATCAATCGTAGGAATACAACTTAGAACCAATTTTGGTTTAAAATATTATTTCTTTTGTTGAAATATTTTCAATTTTGTTTGTAAGTTCCACACTATGATTTCAGTTAAAATTTTAATAATGTCCAGAAATGTAAGTGATTTTTAAGTACAAAGCAAAATCTAAAAATTTAATTTTGAATGCTTAAAGAAACAAAAACATTAGGTCATGCATTCATCATAGTATTAATTACAATCGATATTGTCATACACTTTTAAATATTAGATGAAAAAAATATATATTTTACTTTAAAATACATAGTAAAAAAAATTAGAATTCTTTTTTTTATTTTCTAAAATAGCAAAAAATCATTTAAACTCTGGCTTTCTAATATTATCTATAATAAATGATTTTTAATAAACAACGAATACATGACCGAAATAGCAAGAAAATAAAAAAAAAAACATTAAATATATATAGCAAGAGAGAAACTTTAAATAATGAATAATGTTACTCAATGAGGTCCATTCAACGGCTACTGTAGACAGAGTATGTACAAAAACTACGCATACAGATTATAATTTACTATTGCGGTGGCTTTGTAAAAAAACTGGCAACATTGACATTTAAAAATTAAAAAAAATACCGTCAAAAAATTCACATATAGTTATTTTATATTTATTTTCATAGAAATTTAGGTTCGCAGTGAATATATAACGAAAACGACGAAGATTACAACTAATTTTTTAATCATATTCAAAACACTAAGAGTGACTGGCCTAAATGAAATAAACAAAAACCTACATTATCTGTGAACAATCGATATAATAAAATCACATGAAATCTAAATTTCTTTATAAAATTAGGATTTTGCACGTTCATAAAAAAACATTTTAGACAATTGTCCACAGATTACAAACACAGCTTATATCAAAACATAGACAACACGGAAACAAAAATTTATGAAATAAGTGTAGTTTTTTAATATATATATATTTAATCCAATCTCTATATTATTACAATATTATAATATATCTAATATTATGACATATATGAACAAGGTTGTTGAAACAGAACAGGGTGATTGAACTAGTCTAAATAGAGTCGCAACACGTAGACTCCTTGCATTTCTATACAAATTTATTAAAACTATTAATAATTATAAGATGGCTCTTTATGTATTGAAAACTGAAATTTGTGCCGTAATCGCCATTATTAAACGAATTCCACTATGAAACACCGCTGTGGAAGGAAGGGGACAACACCAAGTAAATCAGAAATAGAAAAAAAGGTTTGTTTATGACGTCCACAGCATGGAAACTGGAGTATTTAATAATTATAAAGACATTGTCAATGGCCGGTGATTCCCCTATGTTATTGCCGCTTCGGCCTACCATAGTCACTTATCCAAAGAAAGACAAGCATAGAAGGGGCCATATATTAATTATGTCACACGTTTATGGGGGAGTGAACCAACTGTGTCATTGTGTGACAAAGGGCCCGAATCATCGTGATATCATTTTATCAAAATATAATATAAGCACATTGCTACTGCTGTTTTAAGAAATATATCTCATAAACGCCAAAAATAGAGGGCAAGGTCAAAGAATCTAAAAAATCGTGTGATATAATTTACAGACGGCCCCCAATATGGTGATAGAAAGCGGGTATTTTTACAAAGCGTTTTAAAATCTAACGACAATCGACATAGGCGAAGGAACCAAATTAAAAAAAAATCGCATTACAACCGTTACTTTACACATTTCGAGACGCGTTCATTTTATTTACAAAAAGAAATTGTCGACCATAAGACGGTAGTAATGCATTTTTTTAAACTGATCTAATGAAATAAATATCTAAGTTAATAGATATTTATTTAAGAAAAAGTAATAGATAGATCAGGTATAATAAAAATCTGTTTATAAAACGAATCCTTACGGTATTGAGGCTTAAAACGTTTGATAGAAAGTTTTATGGTGGTTGGTTATTATTTTTTAAGTTATATACATAGAGTAGGCGAATTTGATATTCTTTAAATTTCCAATATATTCTTTATACTATTAATAAAAAACCAAGCATGTTTTTGAAACACTAAATATATATATTTTTTTTTAATAAAAAAATGTTATTGCAATTTTCATCTTTCGCCGACTCTATGTACATAATCTGTGTGCTACACGCATTTTTTTTCTTGGGAACTTTCAAAAAGGTTACTACTTTGGTCCATATACAGATTAGAAATAGATTATTCAATTATATTTTTTTTATCTGTTAAAAACGTCAAAACGATATTTCTGAATTTACCCCGATATAGGTTTTTTATACTATCAAGAATAGATGAGATATGTTGTAAATTGGAAGTTAATTATTTAGCGCTGGTAAAGAAGAACAATTAAAGATTGTACTAAGGCCATTGTACATTCATGTATTTGTGTACTTATTTATTACAATTTTAAGTTACTCATATATTTCATATAACAATCTCTTTACAATACATAATATTTTTCTAATATGAAATATGAACTTTATAATATATTTTCTTCAATAGAAAACAAACCATCCAAATCAATTGACGCTACATATCAACATTTACAATATACATCAAACATTACACAGAGTGTTTCAAAAACTACAAACTGAAATTATGAAACAAAAAATTCAACAACAGATTAATGTTGAATAATTCTTTATTAAATTAAACCTATCAATATAATTAGGGGTCATCTATAAATTACGTCTAATTTCATGGTGTCAGAGAGTTCGAAGTAATGTGACCTTGGGTGACAAGGTGGTGGGAAGTGACTCAAAATTTCGTAATATCCCATTCCAAATTATAATAGCCTCACATTTCGGAATTGCTGTTTTAATTTAACAGTTCTTAGATGTAAAATTGCAAAGCATACTTCGAAAATGTGACAAGAACGGGACGAGATACAAAAAAATATAAAAAAAAAACTGTAAACATAATTTACGGATGGCCCCTTTTACTCAGCTCAAAGAAACATCAGTGACTCTACATTCTTCTCTACCAGCGTTTACCTGTTTTAAGCCTCAACACTCGCGTCTAGTTGGCGAAGGCGTCCGCGAGCTCCGCCTGGCAGTCGAACGTCTCGGAGCTGTCGGTGTGCTCGGGGTAGAACTCCCTGTATATTTTGTCCAGCAACGCTTGCCTGGAACGATGTTGACACAATTTTATAATTTTAGTTGCTGCTCTTGTTTTGTGGACACGTCTAGCAATCATGGAAGTAGCGACCTGGTGTCGATTAAACTACAAAAGTTAGTTTTTACAAAATGGAAGTTAACTAAGAAAACACAAAAGGCAGAAACGATCAAAGTTGCTAAAAATTTGAGATATTTTTTTCTTATTTTCAGGCGCTTCTCACATTTATTGATAGGCAGGAGGAAAGTAACATTAAAACATTCCATTCTCTACCAATTGCGCCAATATTAAGTATATTATCTTAATAGTTATTCGAATCTTTACACTGAATTTTATATCACTATACTACTAATTAATAATTTTCCACGAATGAGGCCAGAGTAAACGTACTCACAAGCCATAATTGGTATAATCAATAATTTCATTAACATTAGCTATATTTCTGATAAGATAAAGACCGGCGTTGAGTACCGCTGGAGATCACGCACCGTCTAGAATTTGGACGTTCTTGTTATGCAAGATAAAGCTTCACGTCATATCCCAGGTACGAAGATAAAACCTGGGAACCAAGAGTTAAGACACTCTTGTTTTCCATTAAGACACTTCTGCACTTTTGGACGAATTCTTGAGGTATTGCGTGTTGAACGGCAGAACTCAACATCGCGTTTTGCCTCTGTACCGGAGCGAGGAAATGAAAATATTAAATATTTCTTTGCAGCCAGTCGTGGCACAGTGGCAAAAAGTGTGACTGTAAAACCGACTGGTTGTGGGTTCGATCCCCACTCGAGGAGATGAAATATTTATTTAAATTTATATTTCCATTTCTTCGCTCTGGTGTCGAGGCAAAGCGCGGGGTTGAGTTCTCAACACGCAATGCCTCCAGAATCCGGCAGAAAGTGGGGAACGGAGTGTCTTAACACTAGGTTCTCTCTGCCAACTCTGCTGTGTGCGGGATACAGCGTGAAGCTGATTAAATATTCCTTTGCGGGCGGCGTGATAAAGCGTGAAGCTTGTGTAAAAACAGCAATACTCACTTCGCAGCCAACCCTCCTCCGGGCGGCAGACCCGGTATGTTTTCTTGCACGAGTTGTTTGAGCACATTGGCGAAACGGCTGGAGGTCTCCTCGTCTTGTCCCGCACTTTGCTCTATCAAAGCTGTAACAATTGATAATATTAAAAGAATTAATATTAAAACAATAAATATCTTGGTAAGATCTAGATTGAAGTATCGTGTTATGTTAATAGGATTATAGTATTTTTTTATACTTTGAGCAGCGGAGCTCAATGAAGCGCTTTACTTCGTTACCAAAGCCAAAGGATATGGAAATTTTTGGTTCCCCCGAGTGGGATTCAAATTCGTAACCGTCGCATTTACAGTGGTACGGGGTATATTTATTAATATACATACTATATAAATAAGAATAACATATGTAAAGTTTCAATGTTACTTCTATTAAAAAAAAAATGTTAGTACATCACTTAGCCTTAGTTTTAGAATATTCATAAAAATTTAGTAATTAAGATACGGAAATAATGTCTGCAGATTTAAATACTCAAAAAAGAACATAAATATTATACATACAGACAAGTTTACATAAAGTTTTTATTATACAAATCGATACAACAACACTTTCTTAGCATGAAAAAGTTTCATGAAAAAAAAAATTAGTTTTGCAATTCTAGGTTTAGAATTGTTGGTCGTTTCATTTCGAATAGAATATTATAGTTGCATATACAATACTATAGTATTTTTTTTCGCTTTACGTATCCCGCATCCAGCAGGATAGACAGATGGAACATGGCCACCGAGTGTTAAAACACTTCCGTTTCCCACTTTTTGCCAAATTATGGAGTAATTACGTTCTATATGGCGGAACTCAACGCCGGGCTTTCTCTGCCTCGTTACCAGAGCGAGGAAGTGAAAATATCAAATGTTTCATCTCCTCAAGTGAAAATGGAACCCACAACCTGTACCGTTTACTGTCGCACGCTTATGTCCCTACTATACGACTGATCTCATTCCTCATATTATAGTAGCATATACAAATTAAATTTCATCGATGATCTCATAGTAAATTAACTGCAGATTATAAAGCTAACTTTCAACTTGATACTTTTAATAGTACCTATATTAAATAATATTTGAATTAATACAGAATGTCAATATGCTGTAAATATGAAATTTCCCAATTTTAATGCAGTTTTAGGCAATTTTAAGTTTAGATTTCCCAAATAGTCGTATTTCCCCACAACTCATAGAAAGGGCAATAGCGTCATGCACAGTAATTACGAAGGGACGGGAGGGTAGCACGGGAACCCCGTACTTTCCCGACATTCCCGGAAAATGAATTACGTCGATATTGACTTGACGATTGAAAAAGTATAGCATACATATGAACAAAAAGGATAATGACAATATAAAAATATATATAAAAAACCATATATTTTTCTCTGATCCCCGAACAATATAAATTTATTAAAATTACCAAAAAGTCCATAAAACTGTAAACGATTATAGAAAAAGTACAGTTACGTAGTTCAAAAATGTTCTTTTATAATTTCATTTCCACTAAAAAGCTGAATTGTATGTTTTCTGGTGAGGTTTTTTTTATGATTTAAATCAGCTTCACGCTGTATCCCGCACACAGAAGGATAGGCAGAGGGAACCTAGTGTTAAGACACTCCGTTCCCCACTTTCTACCGAATTCTGGAGGCATTGCTTTTTATGATTTACTTACAGGTTATATAGAATTCATATATTTTTATTAGTACTCCACGTACTAAATCCTAAAAACCAATGAAATTGGGTTGTAACTTCATCTGAAACGCCTTCATAGCGTGTTCGGAGTCAATAAAATATGTAAGGTATAGTACACTTTCAGATCAAAGGTCGAATGAAGGTGGTACGAATCATACAAGGGTTAAAAATATTCATATATTGTAAGTTTATAAGCTCAACGTTTATTACTCAATAGTAATAAATATAATTTTATTACTATTTCGTTGTAATAAAATATAAATGTAATTCAAAGAATAGACGTCGTGGCACCGCACTATGGGCAATCGAGGTCCGTATCAGATCAAAAATCGATAACTTTTTTATTTGTTAAGATAAACAAATGAATTTTTGCATAAGCATAAAGTATAAAATTGCGCTTAAGATAAAGTTTAGATATTATACTTTTATTGGAGTGTAAATATATTAAAAAAATAATGAAAAAAAGATTATTTAATTTCCTTAGTCCACACTACTTATAGTAGTAATAAAAATGTATTATTAAATTAGTTTATTAATAAACAATGTTTCTTAAGCTGTTATCTATTTGAGTAAGAAATTAATAGTTATGATTACACATACTTATTTAATAAAATATAAAATTTACAAAAATTGATTTACAAATAGAATAATATTAGAAATGAATGTATATTACATAACGAGTATATTATATTTAATTATACTTGATGAACTTCGGGATCCATAATAAGTTCATTCACTTTTAAAACATCTAGAGTATCTTCATCAAGTGCCTTCACACTTTTGCTATACTCGTATGTCTTTCTATGACTGGAAATGTATGGATCTGATGTGTAGAGAAGAGTATGAAATACATCCTCATTTGTAGCTGATCGAGAGCACTTTCTGGCATGATGTAGGCGAAATTTTTGATATTCCTTATTACGGGATTCTTGTGCACCTTGTGCATTCTTTGGATCTCATTCGTTTGTTAGATTCCTTAAATACATGTATTGCGCTTTTGTTAAGTCCAAATCAATGAAAACACTCAATTCCTCTCGATCCGATAGCATTTTTCTCTGGCTTGCGTTTTCTATGAGATTCTAATATACAGAAATTGTATCTTGGTCAGCAAGCCTTAGTTTTTCTAACGAGTTTTGCTTCTAATTCTCCTATGGAACGTAAGCCCTGAACGTTGGCATTGCAAGTGTCCAAAGCCATATTCACTAAATAGCGCGGTATTTTCACCTCTTCGTTGATTCTGACGAGTCCCTATAGGTCTCTGATAGGGACACACGGTCTTCCGCGTTTTCCAGAAGACGTCGATGGTGAGTTCTATAGTGCTACTTCTTCAATGATTGGTAAGGTTAACAAATATTCAGAATCAAACCAATTTTCGTTGTTTTTTTTAAAACAATGAATCGTTTTACCGGGACGCTTCTGTCCATTGTTTATTAAAGGAACGAATAAGATTCCTTTGAATGTCGCTGATAATAAAACATATGTTGTCTACAGAAACATGATACTTTTCTTTAAGAAATAATAATAGCTAATATTGATTGCTTCAATTTTTTTTCCTCCTTCAATGTATGGGTATAATTCACGCTTGGAACACTTGAAAGTATTAGCCACTTTGAAATTTAGTGAAGTTACTTAACAATCAAACGTCTGCTAGTAATTTTATTACTAATTTGTACGAGTTTTATTAAATTAATTCACTCTATTTATATAATTTCATAAATGAGGGTATTGTGCATTTTATTAATTAGTTATACCGCAAAATGTGTGCAAAATGAATATAAAACGTTCTTTTATTAATAAACAACAATAATTTCATTGAAATTTACCGCAATCTAATTATTTAATAGGACAACATTAGAAATTTCAATAGATAGAGTTTTCTTGTTCCCTGACTTGTATCGTAGTTTTCGTGATAACTTCTTAAACCGCACATTTCCGCAGCTGATTTTTATAAATGTTATTTATGAATATCTGGACTATAAAACAACATCAAATGTAACGCGTCGGTAGACGTCGGTAACTGTCAAAAGTCTCGATGAACTTTAAGTACGTACTTTTTTTCTCTTCATTCATTGTTAATATTTTTAATAGAAATATAGTCACAAAATCCACAATATAATAATTGTTTTAAAATCTACATACTATAGGCTTTTTAAAAATATATAACACTTTATACCTATTTGCTCATTTTTTTAAGGAAATTAAGTTTAAAATATCGATGCGAACAACCTGAAATAGACAGTCTTACGTATTACAATTTCTCACAATAAAAAAAAAATATTCCAAATGTAATTCACGAAAAAATAATTCATTACATTAAAGGTCCACTATTAAACTATTTAAAAAAAATAAAAAGTGCGTCAGGGACGACTTTAGTAAAAATGAATTTTGATCTGCCGTTGTTCTACCATTATCCATAGTGCACCGTGGGCAGCGTCTGAATGTAAGCTGAATGATTGTGGGTTCGATGCTCCCTCGGGGGAACGATCATAGCTTCACGGTGTATCTTTCTCTGGTAAACCAAGCGCGGCGTTGAGTTTCGCTATGAGTTCATGCATTTACTGCTTGCCGTTACGTAATACTCGAGGAACGAAGTGTCTTAAGACTTCCTCTACATATTCTGCGGTGCGAAAAGAAAGCTTGGAACCATTTCTTCCTACCAATATAAGTTTACATTATGCAACAAGTATCTCACATTACATATCTACTAAATTTTGTCAATCAACCTCTAATTTACGAATATCCAAGAAAAATAATATTAGCACGTTAAATACTAGTAAATTCCATACAAACGAAACCATTTTTGAACGATTTAAGAACAATTATGAAAAAAATTACATCTTTCTTATTTAGTGCCTTCGTATACATCATCTACTATTAAAATATTTAAATTAAATTAAAGCAGCCTTACGCAGTATCCCGGACACAGCAGGGTAGGAAGGACGAAGGAACCTATTGTTAAGACACTCCGTTTCTCACTTTCCGCCGAATTCAGGAGGCATTGCGTGTTTAGTGGCGGAACTCAACACCGCTCTTTGTTTCGACACCAAAAAGAAGAATTAAAATAAAAATTTAAAAATAAATATTTCATTTTCCTCGAATGGTGATCGAACCCATAACCAGTCGTGTTTACAGACGCACTTGTACCCCTGAGCCACGACTGACCTCTATATTATATTAAATAAAATAAAAAATACATATTAAAAAAAGCAGAAATACTATAGCAATACGCCACACACGTCACGTTCAGGCCAAAAATATTTGTTCAAAGCAAATGTTGTGTTAAGGATGACTCAATTTTACGAGTCGGTGAGGAATCTCATCTCATATTATATTGATGACCGAATCTTATGCAGTTTAAGAGCGGTTAAATCGATTTTGACGTACTTATTTATTGGAAATGTGCTATGTGACTGAATAGTGCGAATATATATACCGTTTTTTCTTATTCTTAAAATACTATTATAGGAAATATATTTAATAATACAGCTTCACACTGTATCCCGCATTTAGCAGGGTAAGTAGAGGGATCCATAGTGTCAAAACTATCTCATTTTCTCGAGTGGGAATCAAAGAAGGACGTTTACTCATACTATTGTATA
>JAATLQ010026855.1:74776-95662 GCA_013421005.1 Heliconius erato x Heliconius himera
ATATATATATATATATATATATATATATATATATATATATATATATATATATATATATATATATATATATATATATATATATATATATAATGGTTCTTATAAGCTTATATCCATTTCCGTGACAAACGAGGCATCCATAAGTTTAAAGAAAAATCCGAATTTCCTTTACAATAGACATCAATAACACTAATATAATGTATATATTGTATTTTCAATAATACTATTTTCCTATTACTTTTGTACTTAAAAAATGCACAACATATCTCATACATGACAGCTTGTGTCGAGAACACGAGGTTGGGCAATCAATAACGATTTCGCAGTAATACCTGAAACACTGCTGAGCAGATCGTATATTAAATCCTTCTACTCAAGCATAGAACCATATATAACTATATAGAGCAAAGTATAGAATAGACTTCATATAATTATTTTGATGATTCTAGTGTGATTATACACAATTAAAACAAATCTAAATTTTTATTTAAGCTAATCTTTTGATTAGCTTGAAGAATTTAATATTTTTTTTATTAAAATTAGCCAAATTCAATATGGTTCTTAGCTTTACGCTGTATCCCGCACATAACAAGGGCGACAGGGGAAACCTAGGAATCTAGTGTTAAGACACTTCGTTCCTATTAAGACCCTTCCGCTCCCCACCTTCCGCCGAATTCTCAGGACATTGCGTGTTGAGTGGCGAAACTCAACGCTGCGCTTTGTCTCATTACACAAAAAACACAATCTGTCGCGTATACAGTCGCTTGTGCGCCACGAATGGCCTTAACGCATATAATCCTAAATATTCAAGTCCAAGTAGGGAAAAACGAAGAAAAATATCCAATTATCAACATATGCATGTATGTACAGACAACGCATCTCCCTCTGACATTCACGCTAGCTTTGACATCAATGGGTATAATTTTCCAGGAACCCTCAGTTGCACTGAACTGTTAACTTGTAGTGGGTATTATAGAATTACCCACTAACAAATAAACTACGGATCCATTCATTTAATTTAAAAAAAAAAAAAAAAAAATTAAAGTAGCTTCACGCTGTATCTCGCACACAGCAGGGTAGGCAGAGGGAACCTAGCGCTAAGACACTCCGTTCTCCACTTTCTGCCGAATTCTGGAGGCATTGCGTGTTGAGTGGCAGAAATCAACGCCGCGCTTAACCTCGACACCAGAGCGAAGAAATGGAAATATAAATTTTAAGTAAATATTTCACCTCCTCGAGTGGAGATTGAACCCACAACCAGTCGGTTTTATAGTCACACTTCGTGCCACTGCGCCACGACTGACCTCAGTTTATATATATCGTTTATTTAATTTAAAATTATTGTTTATATTTTTCCTTTTCTTTGTCATTAGATAACTCATGTTCAAAAAGATGTAAATTTTAATTGCTAACAAATTTAAAAAAAAAACAAGTTTAAAAAAAACTAAGCTATTTTTTAAGATAAAATTTCAACGTAGCTTATGCTATTGCGCTTGAATTATTCCAATTTAAAGAGACGCGGATTCGAGTGCCAAAACTCTTAAATTTTAATACGTTTAAAAATATGAGACCAGTTGGCGGAGAGCTACAAGCGTGCGACTGCGCGACACGTTATAAGTTCAATTCCCACTCGAGAAAATGAAATATTTAATATCAAAAAGCAACACGCGGCGTTGAGTTTCGCCACTCAACACGCAATGCCCCCAGAATTCAGCAGAAAGTGAAGAACAGAAGTGATTTAATGGCAATGGAGCGTCTTAATAGCGTGAAGCTATAAAAAAATATATTTATTTTTATTGTTATTTAACACTTTTAAAACGTTAAAGTATAAAAAATTCATTTACAGCTTACACGTATTAATCACATATGCGGCTTCTAACTCATTAATCTTTTCTATGAATATTAATAATTATTATAGCAAATGTTTGATTTACCCATTAATATACAACTATGTATAGAAAATAATATTAACATGGGATTTAAAATAGAATAATCATTATGAACCTTGTAAATGAAAAAAAAAATCATATAAAAGAAGTAATTGCATTTATTTGTTTTTCATTTAATAAATGTAATTACAACTTTGCAGCAGATATTTTTTATAGAGAAACTTTTTCTATCAAATGAATGTAGAAGTTGTTGTATTTTCATTTAAATTTCCAAGAACTAAAATCAAAAGGTAGCTTAGGTAGGATTCTGCGAAAGATGTGCACGTGTTTCCAGAATCCACATTTTAATTTTAGTTTCATATTACTCTTAGATTTTATGGAATTGAATAGAGATCTTATTCAGATTAATTTTATGTAATTATACGTCAAATTTCGTACAAAAAAGTATAAATACGCAGCTAGCGTCATACGAGGGTAGGAAAGAGAATTCAGTATCTAGAAACTTCACTTTCCGATTCGTGACCATATGAGTGTAATGGCTGAATAAAACGAAAAAAAAAACGTAATTTTGTACGTATTTTTACAACTTTACATTAAAATGAATATATTTCGTTTCCATTAATATAATTTTTTTTAGCTTCACGCTGCACAGAACAGCAGGGTAGGAGAGTAGAGATAACCTAGTGTTAAGCCACACCGTTTTCATTTTCAGCCGAATTTTGGAGGTATTGCATGTTGGGCGGCGGAACTTAACAAAGAAATGAATATATAAATTAAAATAAATATTTCATTTCCTCAGCTGGAGATTGAACTCACAACCAGTCGTCTTTACAGTCACACTGTACCTCCGTAATACAATTGGCCTGAGATGGTCATCGATCGATTTAGCATGATACATCTTTACTTATATTCATCTCAACTTAAAAGATAAAATGTAGGCAGAAGGAATAAAACGTCTAAGCATTCCATCCGCCATGCACCACCCGATTTTCCAGACATTGCAGATTGAGTTTATCCAGATCGAAAAAAAGAAAAAATATTCATTACCCCAAATAAGAATCGAACTCACGACCGTCCCGTTAACAATTAAACTTAAAAAAAAAACACTAATCCAAAAAAAAAAATATGTAGCGTAAAGAAATATCTTTAGTCTTACAAAGTAGAGTCGAGGGCCCTATTTCACAGTGTATTCCGTCACATAATGAGCGCAGCAGGCCATCGCCCGCGGCGAGGTGTGCTCTACTAGTGTAATAGATACGTATATAAACTGTTAGGCGAATATGTATATATATTTTATACTAAATATTTATCTCGTAGTTACAATTTTTTTTAGGTTCACGCTGTATCCCGCACATAATAGAGTGGACTGAGGGAAGCTAGTGTTAGAGCAATCCGTTCACCTTTTTTTGCCGAATTCAGAGGGATTGGGATTCGTACTAAGTGGCGGAACTCAACACCTCGACACGAGAGCGAAAAAATTTTTTAAATTTTATAAATATTTCAATTCTTCGAGTGGGAATTGAACCTACAACCTGTTGTGTTTTTGTGTTTTCGCGAAAGCGGGGATCAGAAGTGCCTTGACCATTATTGTAGGACTTTAGCTTTAAACGTATAATTTATTAATTGAAGAGATTGTTCGTGCAAAGGTTGTTTTTCTAATTTTTCGGGGCATTTTTTTTTCTAAATACAATTTTAAGGGTAGGCACTACACTATTCTGAGTTGGGCACGCTACTCCCTCTCCCCGCACATTCTTACGCCCAGTCTTAACACTAGGTTCCCAGCTTCCCTCTGTCTACCCTGTGCGGGATACAGCGTGAAGCTATAAAAAAGATTTTAAATACGAAAGAATTGTAATGCGAAAACGTCTCTTACAAATAGCGATACATAATAGTCACTAGTACCTATCAAGTCGAACAAAACACGATAAGAAGCAGCATTAATGCATATACTCCACTCTGTGATGTCATTTTTCACGCGTTCTCAATAATACATAGATTGCACTTTCAAGTATGAAAAATTTCTACATTCTTATTTTTTGGTAGACGTTTTTAACAATATATTTTTATTGTATTGAATATTATGTTATACTGAAGTAATCTATATATATAAAAGGACATGTACTGACTGACTGAGGTAAGACACACGCACCGCCGTAACCACTGATAGTAGAAACGTGAAATTTGGACAAATGTTTATTTTCATAATCTGGACATCCACTAAGAAGGGATTTTGAAAAATGTTTACCCTAAAGGGATGAAATAGGGGTTGAAAGTTAGTATGGATTTTTTTTTTAAATTTGAAATTCAGACTCCTAAAAATATTTCATTGAGCACGTGTTTCAAGGTTTTTTAGAATTCACCCCTAAGGGCGGCCCCCTAATAAGCGGGCGAAGCTGCGCGCGCCCACTAGTATGATATAATTATATGTTGAATTTACACAAAAAAGGTGAAAAATTCGATATATTTATACGATATTTAAATCTTTCATCAACATCATTTTACACGACTCTGGATTTGATTTAGGTAAATTTTCCAACTAACGTGTTAGAATATCCTTCAGAAAGGTTCCTTTTAATGAAATACAGTAAAAACGATGCTAACGAGCGAGCCACATGTGTATAATAAAATAGGTTCAAAATGTTTTCTAAACCGCTATCTCAGCAACTATGGGTTTATATAAAAAAAAACTCTTTATAATGAATGGTTAATCGATCGAGATTATAGGCTATAATATTATATGATTTCTTTTCATATAACCCACTGTACGCGATCAGAGTTACCTCGACCACTTACAATGTATCATATAAAACTCTTATACATTTCCCTTTAACCACGAGGCCGAAGCCTAAAAAAAAAGTTGCTAACTAAACTCAATATAGCGATGACTATAATGTTTGTTATATCAGATCAAGAAAGCGTTTATAAATCTTTTTGTTTATTTTATTTTTTTAGCTACATGGGCTTCCTTTATCTATCCTACTATATACCTAACCTGCTATTTGCGGGATACAGCGTGAAGTAAAAAAAAAAGAAATTACTAATTATTCCCTACACACGCAACCAAAAGCCTTAACTGACATTGATAAAGAATCACGTCAACCTATCCACTAAAGGTAACCAGTACCTAAAATCCATTAAAGATAAGATTCAGAACTACAACGACCTCTACAAATTATAAACATCAAACACGAAATAACATTTATTAATACGAAATAATATTATAATATTAAAGTCCACCATATTATATACATAAAGTCCAAAAAAATATATTTTAATAGAAGAAACGTCAAAGGTAGTTATTCTCGAACGGTTTCTGAACCTTGACACCGCCTAAGAAACCTTGGTAATGTAAGTTCGGATAGAAATCTATGTAATAAAATTAATACGACGAAATGGTAACCAAATGAGGATAATTACTTTTTTAAAAAATATTATAATTATTAATTTAACGTGATTACGTAACGATATTGAGGTCAGTCGTGGCGCAGTGGCACAAAGTGTGACTGTAAACCGACTGGTTGTGGGTTCGATCCCCACTCGAGGAGATGAAATATTTACTTAAATTTATATTTTCATTTCTTTGCTCTGGTGTCGAGGTTAAGCGCGGCGTTGAGTTCTGCCACTCAACACGCAATGCCTCCAGAATTCTGCAAAAAGTGGGGAACTGAGTGTCTTAACACTAGGTTCCTTTTGCCTACCCTGCTGTGTGCAGGATACAGCGTGAAGCTGATTTAATTTAATTTTAATTTAACGTGATTATATGTAAGTTTGGATTTTTTGGTACTGAGCAGTTTATTAACGTTACGCCATTGAGTCGCACATAAAAAAACCTTATTTTTTAAAACTTTTTTCCTTTTCATAAACTGTATATGTAAAAGTTATTGCGTGCGATTTTATTAGGTTCGATTGCAGTTTAGGGGAATGTTTTAAGTCAAAACTTTTTCGTTTACATAAACTCCTGCATCCCTAATGTAAAGTTTTCTCCGTTCTGGCATTAAGTACCGCCATCATCAACACGCAATGTTTTTTTTAATTTGGGCGGAGTGTCTTAACATTAGGTTCCCCCTGTCTATCCTACTATGCGCTAATAAGCGTAAAAATCCTTTAGGTAAGCTGTGCATGCACTCTCCCTAAATAAGCTTTAAGCAATTGGTTTGACTAATGATTAAATACAATTCTCATTGCCTCCCCCAAATTCCCCAAATTTTAGTAAATACATAAAGCATTAAAATATTATTACAGTTACTTACTAAATCTACATAGCCTGCACTCCTAACTTGTCATAGATTAAAAAGGTGAATAGTGATGTATGTATGTAGGTAGTACGCAATCGTATCAGAATAAACTCATAAGAAGTATAAGTTCAAATTCTACAAAGGACATTTCTATTTGGGTCCTCGATCTAGTTGCATTCTGTAAAAAGAGATAGTACTCTATCTCTTTTATGAATACGAAACAATATTAATCAACGTCGTGCTATGCCTCGTCACTACGAGGCATAGCGCGGCATTGAGTTCTGCTACTCGGAACCCAATAAGTCACGCCGGGGAATGGAAGTATCTTAATGGGAACGAAGTGTTTTAACACTAGGATCCCAGGTTTTAAGCTCCCTATGCCTACCCTCTTAAGTGCAGAATGGAGAGACAACGTGAAGCTATCAAAAAAACATAGGGTTATAGAATAATTATAGTAGGCTACCACCGAGCAAATAATATCTATAATTTCTCCAAAATGAGCAAGCAAATCGATTGACTTACATTTATTTTTCGTACCTAGCTCGCAAAAAAATAAAAAAAAACAAAAAAAAAAATTAAAAATATACATGATTTTTTAAAAAAATAACAACAAAAACCTAAAACCAATACTAATCACCATCGACAAGCAATTATACAAACAAATAAGATTTATATATTTCTCGAATGAACCGAAGCCTTAAAATTAAAAAAAAATCTGGATTAACAAATACATTTTTAGCTGTCACTGTCATTATACGGACGTTCAAACAAATCAATAACTAAGGATTATATACAGCGTCGTACGGCTTCGCGTTTATAGGAGAGCAATTTGAGACGCCAGCGCACTCGACAATTAACCGTCGATTCGAACGCACGTTCATTGCTTTAACCCTTTTTTTAATTTAAATTTAAAAAGAAAAATATATTTTAAAAAAAAAAGTTTCACTCCAAGGGCAAGGACTAAAGCAATGAAACGAGTTTTCTATTGTAAACGATATTTAATAAAAACAACAATGTAAATAAACACTCTGGTTACATTTAAATATATGTATGTATGTAAAATTAAGATAAAAGTTAGTGTCTTTTAATTATTTTTAATTCATATTTCTACTTAACAAACAAAAGCTACTGTTTACATAAATATCATCTAACAACAAATATATTAAATATATTTTATTTTGAGCGATTCATAATTTGTATTATAATGAATCACTTAAATTATTGGGCGGTTTTGCAACTTGTATTAAAATAATATTTAAAACAACTACAGCGAAATCTTTATTCTAAATTTAAACAAACTACCTTGAACTTTGCTCAGGGAGTCTATTCGTTATAAAAAATATTTTTTATCTGTGTAAAATATATTTATTAATCAAAACATAAAAAGTAGTTTCCTTTAAAAAATACTTTTTTTAAAGGATATACTATTATTGTTTATTAAACATAGATTGGATCACAAGTAGTTATAGTAGTCGTTGCAAAACCGTAAAAAAAAACAATATAATATACATATAAAATAACATTCAAAGCAAAAAATAACACAAGACATAAAATATATATAAACACAGGTAACATATTTGTACTATATGATTCAACTAAACCTGTAAGGAACTGTATTTATTTACTATGAATCACTGCCTTAAAACAAACTACAGAGAAGATATGTTTTTTGTTAAATATTTATAGCATTATATCATTTACGGTAGTAATTTTACTTATTAACTTTAATCCAATAGGAAATAAAATATATTATAATTAAAACAAAAGAATGGTTTAAAGATGTTATGTATATGAAAGTTATTAATGTTAATATAACGATAAAATAACATAAAAAACTTTTGGTTTTTTTTTTTTTTTTTCATATAAGTCTCACTAATTTCATATGAGTAAGTGTTGTTTGGATAAAAGATTAATACAAAAATAACTGAAAAACTAAAAATAACAATACCCATATAAATTCAAACTTTTTCAATATTGGCCTTGTCACTTTTGCTTGGACTAATTAAAAAAAACGTTCACGAGTATTACGAGATAAGCTAAAAGTCACAGATTAAATGAATTTTCAGTAGAATCATTTTAGTTCCTAATATATTATATATTTTTGTACTATATTTTATTATATTTTCAAAAATTATTTATTTGAATTTAAATATCATGAAAAGTGTAAAGATAAATGGTCTATATCTAGAATTATCTAAAAGAGATTATTAATTGACAATATAATATCACTAATGATGTAGATAAAAAAGTCAGATCTTATTGCTAAATATTATTATTAAAAAAGAGATAAAATTTGGCATATTTAATATACTCTGTAACCGCTAATTCTATATGTCTATAGATTTCAATAAATTTGAATATAGAATCTTAAAAGTTAAGATAGAACACTTAAAATAGAAAAACGATTAAGGCAAATCCTATCTCTTTACCACTAGTGCCAAATAAATAAAAAAAATATAAAAATAGTATTTTACTGATTTGCTTTGTTATATGTATCAAAAGAATTTTGCTAAAATAAGATAGCACTATTCAGATATGTGAAGCTAAACCCTTCTAAAATTTTTCAAAATACCCTTACCACAGCGAGAAAATTAAAATATTTAAATATTTCATTTCATCGAGCGAGAATCGAGCCCACAAACTGTCACATTTACAGTCGCACATCCGTGCCCTGCGCTACGACTGATCCTCAGAATATTTCAGAAGCACAATACATCGCACTCCATTCTTAAACATTTCGATATCGATAAAAAAAATGAGTAATATAAACAAAAACTTAACAAATTTTAAATATTTTGACACAATCTTCTAACCTCTGGAGATATACATAAACTCCATAACATATCGCATAACCAGACAAAGACCAGGTGCAACGCCATTTTAAATAATTTAAAAGACAGAGGAACTGTATGACAAATAGTGATCAAACGTCTCACTTATTGAACCACCCACGCCACTTTCGAGCTCTCGCCACCAGCTATTTGAACCCACTCATAATAAAAGTATATCCGAGCGGAATCGAAACGAGAAACAAACGTATGAACCATTGTACACTTTATTAAGAACAAAATGCAAAGGTGAAATATTGTTTTGTGTAAAATTTTCTGGAATTTTATATTAAGTAATTGTAATTAATTAAGTAATTGTATAGAGAAGTATAATAATGAAATACAGGATTAAGAACGCCTATTTATTAATTCATTTAAAAAGAAAAAACTAAAAACAAAAAAAATATGAATTTAGGTTAACCAACGCTGATTAAAAAATTATATAAGGATTAAATTCTGCTAAACGGTTCACAAAATAAATTGCCATGTTAGGTAGGGTGGACAGAGGGAACCTAGTGTTAAGACACTCCGTTCACCAACTTCCACCTAATTCCCAAGATATTGTTAAGTGACGAAAATCAACGCCGCTACATAAATAAAAGTAAAAAATCTTTAAACTTCTTCATGTAGTCACCAAAAATTATACTACTTTCGGACGATTACCATATTTGGAACCATCTACTTTGGCAGTAGAACCTTAGTTATGTAACACGGTATCTATAAAGTGATAACAGTACTTCGCGTGACGTGACACAAACACACTACAAAATAAAGCGCCGTGACTTTACTGATGACGTGACAGCACAATTTATAGTCCTCGAATTTAAATAGACACGACCTACTAAATGGAAAAAAGTGGCCAAGTGCGAGTTGGAGACAACTCATTTTACCAAATAAAATGCTTTCTTTCAAGCCAATGATTTAGTGGAAAAATGGTTTAAAAAACCTCAATGTGATTTTTATAGACCTCTCTATATACATCCAAATTCAGTTTAAAAAAAAGAAAATAAAATAGTGTCTATGTAGTATGGGGTAAAATATATAACATTAAAAAAAGCATGTTTCAAAAACATAAATACTGTTCAAACTTCTACTTCGGGACCTTCTTGGGAAAAAAGACGAAAAAAAGGCATATCATTAATTTTGCAATAATAATACAAGCTAAATCGAAGTAATATTTCAGATAGACCAACATTTCAGAAAAGATTTGTTTTTATTTTAAATAGGTCATAAAATAGACGTTACGTCTAAAATTTGTAACAAACACACATTTCGAGACTCAGGATTTGAGCACTGATTTTTTACTAAAGCTTATAGCTGAACTTTTATTGTAGCTTCACGCACTGTATTCTGCATATAAATGGGTAGACAGAGGGAACCTTGCGCCACTGCGTTCCCGTTATGACGCTTCCGTTCTCTATTTTCCGCTGAATTCTGGAGGCATAGCAAGTGGCGAAACTCAACGCCGCTTTTCGCCTCGTCAACAGAGCGGAAATAAAAAAAAAAGACACGTCACCCAATAATTGATCAACCGCATACATACACATAGAAAATAAATAAAAGGTATAATAAGAGCACGAACTTCTACACGATAATTTAACGTTAAACAGAACACCTTGATTGAGGACTGTGAAGATCACAGGGCAGTTATTTTTATTGAGTTTATTTTAGGTTTGGTTCCAAATGGCGGCAGTTCTTCTAGGAACAGTATGATATATTCTTTTTTCTTCACGCACAGCCCGCTCTTTTGCGGGCTCTACAGAGAAGAATATTTTTGATATTCGTGATTTAGTTTCCAAATATAAATATACTAATGAAATTGAATATATGAAATTTATTCTGTAAAGAGTGAGAGTTCATTAAAAAAAAAACGAGAGATTCTTCCCTTAGGGAACATTTAAATGTTTAAAAAAATATTGAATTAGGTTGCAAGCACCCATGCTTTTGTCGAAGCAGTTTACTATAAATATAAATGAATCTTATATATAGAGACCGGTCGTGGCGCAGTGGCACAAATTGTGACTGCAAAAATCGACTGGTTGTGGGTACGATCCCCACTTGAGAAAATTAAATATTTATTTATGTTCTCATTTCTTCGCTCTGGTGTCAAGGCAAAACGCGAAATTGAGTTCCGCCACCTGCAATGCCTCCAGAACTCGGCGGAAAGCGTGGAACGGAGCGTCTTAACACTAGGTGCCTCTGCTTACCCTGCTGTGCACGGGATACAGCGTGAACCTGATTTATTTTATAAATGAATATCGAACGAACATCGAACCCACAACGATCGTGTCTATAGTCAGACTTTCTAACTGTGTTTAAATGGGGTGTTTTACATACGAGAAAAATAGAACTGCGTTAACCAATCTACGGCTATTGAGTATTGACACACGTCGCATGCGATGCTACCATTGTCATGCAAAGCCTCCACAAAACATTGCTTACGTAAATAGATTTTTCTTTAGCATCACGCTGTATCCTGTACATAGAACTGTTCATAGGCAGAGGGAACCTGGGAACTTAATGTTAAGACGTTCCGTTCTTATTAAGACATTTACGTCTCTCATTTATCGCCGAATTCTCGAGTCAATGGAAAAAAGGAAATATTAAATATTGCATTTTTTGAATGAGAATTACACCTACAACCTGTCGCGAAGCCAGTCGTGGCGCAGCGGCACGAGGTGTGACTGTAAAACCGACTGGTGCTGTGGGTTCGATGCCCACTCGAGGAAATTTAATATTTACTTAAATTTATATTTACATTTTTTCGCTCTGGTGTCGAGGTTAAGCGCGGTGTTGAGTTCCGCCACTCAACACGCAATGCCTCCAGAATTCGGCAGAAAGTGGGAAACTGAGTGTCTTAACACTAGGTTCCCTCTGCCTACCCTGCTGTGTGCGGGATACAGCGTGAAGCTGATAAAGTAAGTAGCAAAGCACAAAAAACTATTTTCTTTAGACAGATCTAGTTATTAGAAATATTAAATCACTTAAAAAGAAATGGAACAAAATGCTTTAAATTATAATCGATTTATGTGTGCATTATAAATTTTATGAAAACCAGATTAGAAACAAGTAATCGGTTACGAAATCATCGATAAAGCTATTTTAGGTCGATAAAGAGTACATTTTTTAATGACTCATAGGATAAAAATTATTACGTTCAACGTAATACCATATCTAACTATTAATATGTGTAATAGTTAGGTATTACGTTATATTTCTTTTAAGGTTCCCGTAGGCACAGGGAACCTGAGAACTTTGTGTTTGTGCTTATGTAGCATTGTCACAAAAAATTACTACTTAGCAAAAACGGTTTACGTGGGTTTTAGTTGAGAATGTATGAATTTTAATGTTGTAATAGAATAAATAAAAACATCCTTGAGACTAGGTTTTAAATATTTTGGGAACAAGAAGAAAAAGCCTGATTATTCGATTATTATGATTATAAAAAAAACAGCTTCACGCTTTTTAGGAAAAGTAAACATAGGGAACATAGTGCTAAAGCACTCTGGCCCCCACACACTACCCAATTATCAAACATTGCGTGTTCAGTGACGGAACTCAACGCCGCCCTTTGCCTCGTTACCAGATTACGAAAATATATCAATTTCAACTCTTACGTTATCGCTTGATATCAACTCAAATATCAAGAGGCTTTCATTTTGTACATAATAAACTTAATTTTTAACTACAAAATTAACATATTTAATGTACTTTATATTTCACAAAAGTTTTTCACAAACTGGCTTTGAACTAATACCTACCTACTAAAATTAGTAATGGGTACTACTACACCTCCTACCTACTGTAGTTTATATAATTTATTTCAATTTAATAGATATAATATACAATATCGATCATTGATTCGATCTCTCCTTGAACGTGTGTACACAACTGTAACATAGAAGTATAATCTTTAAATAGTATAAAACCAAAGTCACCTCTATCAGATAGATTTTAGCTACTTGAAATTAATTTTGTTGTAGATTTTTTGTTGTTTAGATTTAAGTTTTTTTTTTCAGTTTCACGCTGTATGCTGCATCTGGTAGGGCTCCCCACAGGCATTCTAGAAATGTAGGGCTCCCCACTCTCCGCCGAATTTCCGAGCCATTGCGTGTAGAGTGGCGGAACTTAATGTCGTTCCTTTGCCTTGGTACCAGAGCGAATAATTCATTCCTCCAAATGATAATCGAACCCACAACTGTCGCGTTATACTACTATACCTATTTTATGCTGTAGTACCTTTACAAATAATTTAATAAAATTTCTAGCGCATATTATATACGATGACTTAATCTTTTATTAATTTAAACAGTAAGTAAAACTCCGCAATTACATTTTTTTTTCTAGAGTTGGCAACCTTCTATATCTTTCTTTAAATAAATGTAATATATATATTTTTAGCGTCCCTATTTCTCCCCACAGAGAGTTGAGGTACTATAAAAATTGACTCTATAATAAAAAAAAAACCTTTCACATTTCAGCATTAAATTGTATACTTTAGAAGATATCACAGATTGAAAAATAAATTACTCGCACGTGTTTCATAAACTTTCTAGATCGAGATGTTTGTATGGGAAACTACTATTAATACTTTCCTTCACCTAGAGCTACGTCAGGTTTAATTCAAAATCATATTTAATATATATTATTGAAAAATATACACATATTTTTTTTTAATGGAAAAGACAAGGCAAACGAGCGTTCGGGTCACCTGATGTTAAGTGACTACCGCCGCCCACGACCCCGCGCTATACCAAAGGAGCTGCAGGTGCGTTGCCGGCCTTTAAGGTGGGTTGGGCGCCGGAGCCCGGCATTACCTGATGCGAAACGCAGTGGCATAAAGCCACTACTTAACGCCGGTTTTAAACAAGCCGGGGGTGGTAATGATCCGGTCGAGTCTGCCCATGCGTGTTGCCATTGCTGGCGACGTGACTCTACCACATGTATTTTTCGCCTCTTACGACACCACCAGTATCATGATGATCCTATGATGATCCTATTCTAGGCCGGGATCACGCGGCACATAAAATATATATTTTTTTTTTAAAGTAAAAAATTACACTTTTTTTTACTATAATTAATAATACTTTTATTTACTTATTAAAACTCGATCATTTCTTTAATACATCATTTGCTGGTTACGCTTTCACGCCAAAATTACTCAACCGATTATCATGTATCTTTGTACAAATATTATTAGAGGTATTAGAAAGGACATAGGATATGTTTCAATTTTTTTTAGTCGTTATCTTTTGGTCATAATATAAAAGTAAGTTGAAGCTAACGAAGCCGCGTTTATGTCTCTAGCAAGTAATAAAATTAATGAGTTCTTCAAAGATCACCGATCGATCAAACCGCATTAGTTACTAGCTGTCCAACTTCTACTAACTTTCCTATATACGTACCTATAATATAATCTCTACATATTGCCTACTTGTTTTTTTCTTGGATTCACGCTCTATCCCGCGTATATCAGGGAAGGCAGAGGGAATCCAATGTTACGACACACCGTTCTCCGGTATATGTGGCAAAATTAAATGCTATAACCATATTTACTTCAAATTTATTATAATGTTATAAGCTTTTATTTTTCAGAGACTTCCGCCTATTTTAAAGACAGGGGTGTTGGGTAACGGTACCTAACCTTGCATTTTGTCTAATAAGTGCCATGAAAATAGAATATTTTTAAAACATAAACAACCTCCGACGAGTCAGACATTTTCTTACTACAATGTTTGCAGCTTGTTTTTGACATTGTACGTTCTTTACAATAAATAAATTAATTTCTATAATTTCGATTACTTCAGTGTAAATAAACAGTAAAAAGCGTATGAAAAAAAAAAAGAAAAATATCATTATAACATGAACCAATATGTTTCCAACGATATACTATATCCTATCACCTCGTAACTACTTTGTAAATAAACAGTATATTTCTGTTACTATTTTAATCTCTCTTATAAAAGTTCATAAATAACATATTTTTATACTACATTATTATTTTCCTATATTAAATATAATGTAAAATAAAACTGTTATTTTGATAAAAAAAGTTATCTTCACGGTTATAACAATTCATCCAAACGATGAATAATTTAACTATGTAATTATCTATTTGGACTTTATATAAATAAAATAAATAAATGAATCAGCTTCACGCTATATCCCGCACACAGCAGGGTAGGCAGAGGGAACATTTGAGACAGTTTATTCTCCACTTTCTGTCGAATTCTAGAGGCATTGCGTATTGAGTGCCAGAACTTAACGCCGCGCTTTGTCTCGTCATCAGAGCGAAGAAATGGAAATATAAATTTAAGCAAATATTTCATCTCTTCGAGTGAGGATCGAATCCACAGCCAGTCGGTTTTACAGTCACACTTTGTGCCCCTGCGCCACGGCTGGCCTCGTATAAATAACTACCATTACCATCTTATACCCACATAAACCAATTATTTTTTTAATAATATTTTAATTAAAAATAAATACTAAAAATAGCTTTATTTTCACGTACGTGAAAAAGTGCGGAAAATTTATCATAAAAAAATTTTTATCTCATCACTTTTTGTATTATAAATAAGTATATATTACAATACATTTACAATAATTTCCTAAATCCTGACTAAAGTTCGATTTATAATTTATCAAGGCCTCTATTATTAGATAAAATATTTAGGGGAGGAAGGGGTAGCACGTCATATTTTTTCATAAAAAGGGGGTTTAAAAATATCGATAGGTTTTTTTTATTTAACCCCCTAACCCCACCCCTGTGTCGGTCAGTCGCAACCTGTAAAACGCTTTCTCAGGGTATCGTACAAGAACGGACTGCAAACTGAATTCCAAGATTTCGTTAGTTATAGCCTATATAATAATGAAGTAATATAAAACAACACAAAAAGAAAATCTTAAATTTCGGTAAAGTACGTCAATATATATAAATAATTAATGCGCTTTTCATTACGTAAGTCAGTAGGGGAGAAGGGGGTAGCACGTCATATTTTTACTTTAAAAGGAGGGGTCAAAAAATTGCAAAAATATAATTTCACTCCCTAACACCGGCCCCATGTCGGTCAATTGCTCGCATGCAGTAAAGAATAATAGCAACCTTTGAGATACTAAACAAGTAGTTGACGGAATTAGTTACTTTTAACATAAATAAATAAATAAATATACATATAATCAATTATACTTTCTTAAATTCCTGCTAAGAAACGTCAATACATAAATTGTTAAGTCGCTGTTCGTTTATTACGTACAACACTAAATTTAGGGGAGGTAGGGGTCAACTACATTTTATCTTTTTCTTATATAAAAGGGGTTAAAAAATGGTAAAAATTGTTTATCTTTATAATTTCAACCCCTAACCCCGCCCCCGTGTCGGTCAGCGCACGCATGCAGTAGAGAGTAATAGCAACCTGTGAGACGTTGTCGCAGGGTGTCGTCCAGTTCGCGGTCGGCGCGCTGGGCCTCGGGGTTGGGCTTCGGGGCCGCCGGGAACACCACTAGCACGATGCTCATGTTGTCTTTACTGCCCTGGAAATAGATTTGAATGTTTTGGGTTGTTCGAAATAACAATTGTAAATAATATTTCAACAAATAAATATTTAATTTAAAAAAATAAACAAAATGAAAAATACGTTTTTTGTATGTTTCATAAATCGGCATATAAAAATTAAAATCATGAAATGTACTTATTTTTAGTTTGGTGAATTTTAATTATGTAATTTGTATGTCATTGAATTAGTATAATAATATTATAATAGAAAAATGAAATTTTTTTTTACTTCTCATTTTGCATCTGGGACAGCATCTAACTAACACGTAAACGTGAAGGTTGTGGGTTAGATTTATTTCAACCAATCAATGAGCCATTCCTAGAACTTGGTAGGAAAGTGGAGCAAGGAGTGTCTTAACACGCTTCTCTGAGCCTATCCCTCTAAATTCGGGATAGGGCATGAAGCTCATCTTTTATTAGCTAACAACTTTTATATAAAATATTATTAAAAAGTAAAGAAAAGACAATTGTAAATTCAACAATATTACACCCACATAAGAGAAATGAATAAACCACAGCAAGTTATTGAAAAACTAACATTGACTGACACACTCTTTGTTACAGTACAAGCAAATCTGATTAAATACACTGACACCATTTCAATGGATGGATGAATGAATACCATTTAAACATAGAAAATAGATATACCCAATTCTTCTTTTTTTTTAAGTTCACATTTTGCATATTTTAAATGTCTTATAGATATAAAAGATACATATAATAAGTTAACTACTGTGAAGCAATTTCTGGACTCAGGAAATAAACATTTTAAGAAGAATTATCACAAGATAAAAATAATCCATAATCAATAATTAAGGCCAGTTGAGGTGCAGGGGCACAAATGTGACTCTAAAACTGACTGGTTGTGGGTTCAATGCCCACTCGAGGAGGTGAAATATTCACTTAAATGTATATTTTCATTTCCTCGCTCTAGTGTTAAGGCAAAGAGAGCCACTATACACTCAGTGCCTCTAGAATTTGGTAGAAAGTGGAGAACGGAGTGTCTTAACACTAGGATCCCTCTGCCTACCCTGCTGTGTGTGGGATACATTGTGAAGCTGATTTGATTTAATAATAATATACATGAAAGTGACAAGTATTGCAATTTATTGAAAATCACCATCATAAATAGCAAATTTTGATGATTTTATCAATATTTTTTTGTAAAAAATAGCCTTTATACTCTTATCCCATCTATGACATGGCTTACAGTTATTTTCACATAATTGTCAATTATAATTTTAAAACAAAAAAGTTGTGTTTTTGTCCCTAATTCATTTTTGGAAAACAATCAAGGCATCTTAGCTCTTAGCTTATTAAGCTATTCACCAGGACATTTTAAAATTTTTGTATTTTCCCATTATTTTACTTTAATAACTGTGTGATTAAGACCTAAAAATATATATTTCATATATTTCTTTCTTAGAAATCATATAAAAAATTTAAACAGTTAAAGCACTCTAAGAAAGCCAGCAAATATTTAGTTCTCCTCAAGATTCTTAATTTATCTTCAAATCATTATACATTTTCTAAAATTACAGTGTGAAGTTTCTTCCTAAATAAGAAATAACACTTTAAAAATTTAAAAATGTTTAATAAACAGTAATAAGTCAAGTAACATTGAACTATATTTTTGTGGATATTTATAAAAATGACATAATTATTACGGTCAACATGGGATTTGTATGTTTTTCCTTCTTAATTCAAATTACATAACATAACATGACATACCCACCAAGTATAATAAATATATGTATGAAATAACTATATTTATGATTTTTGTTTAAATTCAGTATCTTTTTATCAATATTGTCAATGAAAAGAAAACTACTATTGATATGTTACTTTTAAAAAAAATTATTTGATTTGGAAAGAAAAGATCAGGATTGCATCACTTGTTGATAAACAAAGAAATGTGTCATCAAAATACAAAAATAACCTGTCTTACTGCATGATCTTAAGTGAAAGACTTGTTTTTGTCTATTATCAATAAACACAACAACAAAGATTGCAATAGCCAAATATTCAAAACTAAGACCTTTTAATAGTTTGTGATAGAATTCTACTTCATAATTATTAAAATGGGGCTGTCATGGTGCTGCAGCAAATTATCTAACATCAAGTGTTTTAGTGGTGGGTGTATTATCGGAAGAGAGTTATTTTAATTACCTTGCTCTGGTAATATGACAAATTCTAGTATTGAGATTAATCACTTACACTCACAGGCCTCATAAATTTGGTAGAAATTAGAGAATACTTATACCTTTAATAGGTTTCCTCTCAGTTTGTCATATGTTGCATACAACATGGAGCAGTATAAAAATGGCATTCCTACTGCATGCCTTGTACCATATTTTATTAGTACTTGTTTTTCACATTTTTGTTAATTATTTTATACTAATTCTGATAAAGTCAAATTTAATATGTTTTACATGTGTAAATTGCTCTAGAAAATAAATAACTATATTTGTGTTTAATGTTCATTACATAGCTATTTTAGTCACAGAAAATAGATACCAGCAAAGATTTTTCTATTATCACATACTTCATTGTTTTACTGCAGCACTAATAGGATTATATAGCACCTTGGTTCAAAGTTACAAGCTCATATTAAATTACATAGTATATATTTACCTTATACAGGCAGGTGTCGATGACCTGGTTGGTGATAGCTACAAGGTCATCTGTCAGTTGGAGTAGAGAGTGTACATATGCACACAGATCCTCATTGCTCATTACATCCCAAACACCGTCACAGGCCAGCACCAGAAACTCATCCTCTGCATCTAGCCTCTCATGCACAGACACTTCAGGCTCTGGTGATACCAATTGCTCACACGGCCCACGGTCCAGCACCTTCTTATACTCGTAGTCGCCTAACGCCCGAGACACAGCCAAACTACCATTTACACGCTGTATCATAACAGAGCCACCAGCTTGTACTATACGAGACTTTTCTGAAGGCATTTCCGGTTTGTGATCTGTCGTTGCAAATATCGGTGCTCCATTACGAGCAAGGACTGCACGAGAATCGCCACAATTTGCTATGTATATCTGCTTTGGTGATACGAAAGCGCACACTGCTGTGGAACCCGATTTCTCTTCGCCGTTCGAGAGCTCGGGGAGTTCCCTCATTTTCTTGTCCAGGTCTAGAAAGCCGGCGCGTATCGCCTCCGCTATGTCTTCTCGTCTAAACTCATCCGTTTGTAAGATACACTCGAGAAGATTGTCCGCACAGTGCGCTGACACCCGGGCACCCGCGTGGCCATCGAATACGGCAAAATACGACCAGTCCGATAGTGTACCGTTCAGAGTGAGCTGTGCGTGGTGAGCGTCTTCCATTTCCACGCGCCAGCCCTGCATCGACGCCACGCCGTAGCGAAGACCGTTACCTTCTCCATTCTCGTTATACTTCTTAGTTTCAGGTTTGTTTAAAAAGGCCCCCATGCTGAGTCCCTGTTTTGTGTTACGTTATTCGCACATAGTTCCCACAGCATCAGGCACTCGAGCAAACGTCGCGGACGATAACGTTGAAACCAAAGAAGAGCATCACTAGACCTAAGATATGATCTCGTCTCGCAGGTGAACTATAAATCTGTTACACTGTACTGTTGGTGCTGAAGTTGCGATATCTCCAGGTGATGGCTTGCAGTTAATTCTGCTTCTACGTAATTGGTTTTAAGCTGTGATGTTGCGTAGAACTCGGTGACAAATCGTGCTCTCTACGGAATCGTAAAACGAAAAAGCAACTCAAAAGAATGAATGGCGGACATAAATAGTAATTGTCTATGACTACTTTTCAATAAAAAAAAATACATAAATAGTATTCAACTGTAGTCAGCTATAGTTCGTTAAATTTATAAGCTGATTATTAAAAATTAAATATATAAAAACATTAAGTATTAATTGAATTAAATAACATTATGAATAAATAGTTTAATATCCCATAGATTTCCATTTGGCAAAACGGATGATTTTTCTTAAAATAAAATATTACTTATCTATTTTGATATAGACAAATGACAGTTTATGACATATTGAAGCTAGGTTATGTTATGGTTTTAGGTTATAATTATATAAATAAACTGTGTTAGTTTTTATAGAAAATAAATTTATAATTATAATGTTTTAAACTAATATTTGTGGAAATAATTAATTTTTGAATTTCTATTGGTTTTTAAATTTTAAAATGCTTAGAAATATTTTATTACAAAGGTAGGTTTTTACTTTAACTTATATTTGAAAATAAAACTTTTTTTTATAAAAATAGTTATGTATCCGCATTTAATGTTATTACACAGACAAATGTAATCGTTGATAATTGAAATCTACCTAATTAATTTCTTAAATATATTAAAGAAACTGTTAAAATTAATAATATATTA
>JAATLQ010026855.1:95672-107834 GCA_013421005.1 Heliconius erato x Heliconius himera
AATGTTTACAGGTTTCCGTTAAAGAATATTACAAAAGAATACTTAACACATTCATTGCAAGCAGATATATATAAACCGGAGCTGTATAAGCATAGATGTTTGTCAATATCTCATATTAATTATAAGAAGAGAAAATCACCAGAGGAAAAGGTATAATTTACTTTATATATTTTTTTTATATTCATGCACATCAAAGATAAGCAGAAAGTGTTAAGACATTATTTGCAGCACACCATAAAGTTTTCAAAACATTGTGTGTTGAATGAAAAAACTCAAACTTTGCTTTTTACTTCAATGAGGAAATGAAAATAATTTATTCCCACGATTGAGATTTAAACCCGTAACTTCATCAAATCTTTTTTTTTCCCTTTTGAAATGATTGCTTGATTTTGTTTTCTTTTAAGAATTTATATAAATAAATAAATATTTAACTATATATTATAGGCAATTGAAAATAAAGGCAAGAGGGTTATAAGATATGCACCTAAAGCAGGCTCTGAAGTAGTGGGCATATGGAGAAATATGACAGTGTCAGAAATAGCTAATGTATTACATAAAGATGTTGGTAAGTACAGATATAACCCATGTATATTTTGGGCATCAATCAATAAAAAGAGTTGTTGATAAATAGAAAGAAGAGAAGGAGAATTGGTTACAGTGAGAATGTGTTGTAATATTAAATGGACATTTCTAGACATATTTTCTGACATATTTACAGGCTAAGGAGCCTGGATTTTAGCTTTTATGTAAATGTTGTCCTTGTAATTTTTGTGATAGGCTAAGCTGTACCATAGGCTATGAAGGCTACCTCAATAAATGGCCTATCTAACACAAAAAAAGATCATACCAATACTTCCTGAGATTAATTCAACCAAACTACTTTTTTAGCTCTATAATATTAGTATAAATATACACTTGAACCATCACAAAATAAAACTTATAATGACTATAAATTTTCCCATACTATTGTATTTTTCTATGAGTAATCTATTATTCTACAGTAAGAACTGGTAAATCAAGTTTCTATATTAATTAAATGATATGATTTTACATTTTTGTCATTGTTATAATTACAGTTGAAAAAATAATAATAGTTTTATTGTCCCATAAAATCATTTAACAGTGAATAATGCAATGTATTCTTTCTTTTCCCTGCTTTGGTGATGGATAAAATAACAAAAACACCAATCAAGTATGAGTCGGATTCGCCCATGGTTGTATACTAATTTCAACAGTTCAATGGGAAATACAATTTAAAAATTTTTATTATACCGAAAATTAATAAAGAAATGCAGCAAAGATGCATAAATGCTCAAATATTTTAATTGTGTTTACTTACAAGCTTGATTTTCCCTTAGTCTAAACTACCATATACTTCAATATTTGATATTAATTTTGGCTTGATACCTCCATGCGATCTTGAATTGAATGAAATATTGACAGACAGACAAACCGAAAACGAAGTCAATATATAAGATTTTCTTTTTATTCCTTCTGAGGTACGGGAACCCCAAAAATGGATGTCTCTTTATTTATTTTTGGGTCTCACGGTGGGTAAAGGAAACCTTCTGAACCTACTGAGTGCCAGAACTCAATGCGAAGCTTTGTTGTGTGTCCAAATCAAGAAAATAATTTCCAATCACACCACTAGTCAGAACGCCTAAATTAATTATTTATACAATTCTTTTCTTATAGATCACATTTTCAAAGCATTGGAATTTGCCGACAAAGAATCAACTGTGGAATATAAAACCGACACAGTGATCCACAATCCGCAGATAGTAAGAGATATTGTCAAAATATCAGGATGCAGATTCAAAATCGTTCCCAGACCCGATGCAGAGGTTAAAGAGGAGGAGGTGATTATTTTTTGTTTCTATTTTAGTTTTCATGGTCATAATAATTGTAATTTATAAATTACATAGTATAACATAACATATGCAATATTCGATTTCTTTTGAAGTAAATCTCTAGTTCATATTTTTAGGCGTTGCTTTTATTTAAGAAGACATTTTTATGTTGACAATACATTTATAATTTTAAAACATCAATTAAATAGCTCTGATAACAAGACAAATCGTTGCGTTAAGTTCCTATATGGGTTCAGAGTCGGCTCCCCTTATATGCGGAATACAGCGTGAAGCATTTTTTTTTTTCAGAATAAAGACGCAACCCCAGCACCTCCATCTCCGCCCGAGGCGCTTCGTCCTAGGCCTCCAGTGGTCTGCGTAATGGGCCATGTAGACCATGGGAAGACCACATTACTAGATTCTTTGAGAGATACATCGGTGGTTGATACGGAATTTGGGGGTATAACACAGCATATTGGTGCTTTTGAAGGTATTTTTTGTTCTTTTCTGTTCTATTCTGCTATTTATAGATATATAATTCTTTGAGGCCGGTCGTGGCGCAGCGGCACGAGGTGTGACTGCAAAACCGACTGGTTGTGGGTTCGATCCCCACTCGAGGAGATGAAATATTTACTTAAATTTATATTTCCATTTCTTCGCTCTGGTGTCGAGGTTAAGCGCGGCGTTGAGTTCTGCCACTCAACACGCAATGCCTGCAGAATTCGGCAGAAAGTGGGGAACGGAGTGTCTTAACACTAGGTTCCCTCTGCCTACCCTGCTGTGTGCGGGATACAGTGTGAAGCTAATTTAATTTTTTATTTTTATTTTTTAAAATAGCTTCAGTTTGTTCAATAAACAAAGTATAAAAAGTGAAACATTTTCAACAGTAAAACTAGGATCAGGTGAGAAAGTAACTTTCCTAGACACACCGGGCCACGCTGCCTTCACCTCGATGAGGTCTCGTGGTGCGATGGCCACGGACATCGTGGTGCTGGTGGTGGCCGCTGATGATGGAGTCATGGAGCAGACGGTGGAGAGTATACGAATGGCTAGGGAGGCTGGGGGTAAGTGCAAGTGGTAGTGGATGGAAGATTAGGCGCGTGACTTTTAGTTTTTGCCATTATTATCGGTGTTGAAATAGTTGGATGGATGGATCATATGGCGCCGATGGTGAAAGACAACCGCATGGCAAGGGAGGCTGGGGACAAAGTTGTGTTATGAAGTTTCCGTCTCTGCAAAAATGTATATTATGTATATTGTAAACCATAAATATGGATATTCCTCCACAAACTAACATGTTTAATATTAAATTTCCAATTAAAATGCTTATTGAATTTTTTAACTTATAGTTAAATTCAAAATATTTTTTATTCAAATAGATTGAGAGATTTCCACCAACGAAAAACTCGGCAGCTTACCTTAGATAGCCTTGGCAGTTTTTCTAGGTAGTACTGTGAAAGTATGTTCGTACTGTGAAAGTATTGTAATCTATATCATATAGGCGTACTTTATAATCTATTATTTATACTTGTAGAATAAAAAAGAGTACTTCATACTCTTTTTTAATGGCGGGAAGAGAGAAACAGAGATCATTAAAATTGATTAAGAATGAGTTACCGATTTATATAAATTTAAAATTATAATGTTTGAACTCATACAATTATTTTAAAAACTATGAAAAATTGTTATGTGCTGCAAAAAATAATAAAAATACTAATACTTATTAAGAAAACGTATAAAAATTTGAACGTAGCGGAATTGGAACCCGCGCCTCTTTGGAAACCGTCGAAGCGTATAAAATTTTGACGTAGCTAGATGAGAACGTATGGCTTAGTTGGTCAGAGCGCTTAAAACCAGAGCCAAGAAATGAAAATATTAAATATTTAATTACTTTTTTTATTTTTAATTACTTTTTTCTTTCCAGTTCCAATTTTGGTGGCTATCAACAAAATCGACAAGCCAGGTGTGAACATTGTAGGTATGCTTCAATTTTGTATATATGTTTGTGTCACTTAGCGTTTTATTATATTTTTTCATTATTTCTATTATTGAGAAACTGTAAGGGATTTAAACACACAATTTAAAGCTACTGGCTTTTTATAGCTTCACGCTGAATCCCACATATTGCAGGGTAGGCAGAGGAAAGTTATTGTTAAGACCCTACGTTTCCCGATTTGCGCCTTATTTCGAGTAGCGGAAATGTACGCGCTTTGTCTTAATGCCAAAGCATAGAAATTAAAATAATTAATTGCCCCGATGGAGAATCGAACCTGCAACCGTCTCGTTTAGAGTCAGAAGTCCCATTGCGCCGCGACGGCTTCAACCTGGTCTTTTTATTTGTAATGCAGTACGCTATATAACTAACCTAGCGAGATGAAACGTTAATGATCTCTTTTTAAGAAACTTAAAAATATTTTTATTTTCCTTTTAGGATAAAATACTCTGTTCTCTCTTATAATACGGGATTATTGTGAAACTACAAGAAATTTGGTGGCGCTGTCGAATTCCCAAGGCGTTACGTGTTGAATGTCGGCACTCAACTTAATTTTTTTGCTTTCCCTCGGGAACTTAACGTTTTTATTATGTTTTAGGAGAAAACTCTCCGTTCTCTGGCCCAACACGGCATAGTATGTGAAGCTATAGGCGGCGATGTACAAGCGATAGCTGTATCCGCCTTAAAGAAGTTACATTTGGACACTTTGGTGGAAGCTCTCATATTGCAAGCTCAGTTGATGGATCTGAAGGCGGACCCCGGCGGCTATGTGGAGGGCGTGGTTATTGAATCACAGGTTGATTCTCGCGCTGGGTGATTTTACGTTGTATTTATATTTTATAAAATGTTGGCTATTAATAAAGTTTTGATGGTTGTAAGCTCAATTGTGCTGTAATAAAACAAAATGAAAGTATTGCATAACAACATTTGAAAAAAAAACAGATGCATCCTGACGTGCCATCGGCATATAATATGTTATTCCATAAAGCATCCTTAATCCATATAAAAATGTTTCATACCTCTAGCTAGAGCTATAAATCTTGTTATTTTCAAGTATTGTTGTATTAAAAAAAATATGAATTTTCTGTTTTTTCTTCTAAATTATCTTTTCTTACATTTAAAATAATTTTCATTATTATTATTTAGACTGCAGGATAGGCAAAGGGAACCTGTTAACCTCATGTTGAGACATTCTGTAGGCCACTTTCCGCCGAATTCTGGTGGCATTATGTGTTGAGTGGTGGAACTCAACGCCATGCTTTGCCACATTACTAGATCAAGGCAATGATAATATTGAATCTTTCTTATCCACAAGTGGAATCGAACCCACAACCGTCGCGTTTACAGCTATGGGATTTTGTATTATATAATATATTTTTTATTTAAATTGACAGGAAACAAGCAACAGTGTTGGTACAACGCGGGACGCTGCGTAAGGGGTGCGTGATCGTGGCGGGGAGTGGATGGGCTAAGGTGATTAAAATTAGGTTTTAAGATATAAGATACTATGTTAACATATATTAAATAGTATTTTGTTGTAAATAAATAAAATAAATCAGCTTCACGCTGTATTCCGCATACAGCAAGATTAGCAGAGGGAACATAGTGTCAAAACACTCCGTTACCCACTTTCTAGGAGGCATTGCGTATTGAGTGGCGGAACTCAACGCCGCGCTTTGCCTCGGCACCAGAGCGAAGAAGTGAAAATATAAATGTAAATAAATATTTCATTCCTCGAGTGGAGATCGAACCCACAACCAGTCGATTTTACAGTCCCACTTTGTGGCCCTGCGCCACGACTGATCTATTTTGTTGTAAAATGTATTATTTATATTTTTTACTTCACGTTGTATCCGCCACATAGCAGGATAGGCAGGGAGAACCTAGTGTCAAAATACTCCTTTTTCTACATTCTGCTCTATTTCTAGACACTACGTGTAAAGTGACGGAGCTCTATGCCTCGTTTTGTCTTGCTACCAGTGCGAGCAAATAAAAACAAATCATTCCCCTGAATACGAATTCCAATTACAATAAGTTTACATCACGACGATTTCTAATTGAAACGTTAAATGTTCCAGGTGCGGGTGCTGAAAACAGCAGAAGGTGCGTCGATAGAGGAGGCGCCCCCCTCCGCGCCCGTGTCCGTGCTGGGCTGGAGGGAGCTGCCCGCCGCGGGGGACGCCGTGCTGGAAGTGCACAGCGAGGTTACTATTACTTAACTTTACTTAACTTCACGCTTTATTCATAGCGGGGTAGTCAGAGAGAACGGAGCGCCCCGAATACAGGAGGGGGAGGCAGAACCTAGTGTACACTCTTTTTCTAATAATACATTTCCTTTCCCCACTTTCCGAAGAATCTTGAAGACATTGCGTGTTAAGTGGCGATGCAAATCTTAAGTTCTTACTTAGTCATTTCCTCCAGTGGGAATCGAACTCATAACATTTTATTTTTAGCAACTTGTGCCCCTGCGCCACTGGACTGGCTCCAAATAATACTTGTAAGTTACTTTATTTCGGTGTTTTCGAATGGCCGACTCGACACGTGAATCGATTTTTTTAAAAGTGATTGTTTATATGATTTTGTGGTTTCACTAATGTATCTCAATCATTTTGTTGACCACTCAACACGTAATGCCTAAAGACTTCGACGGAAAGTGGAGAGTGGAAGTTTCTTAATGGGAACGGCGAGTGTTAAAACTAGGCTTCCAGGTTCCCTCTGCCTACCATGCTATGTGCCTGTGTATATAGTGAGAAACTAAAAAAAACTTAATTAAATAAAATGACTTATATAAAAAAAAATACTGACAACACACCTAACTCATATTCATCATCACATCCGTTGTATGTATATAACCATGACATGTATATATATTTAGAGAACGTATAAAAATTTTAAACGTAGCGGGACTCGAACCCGCGCCTCCTGAAAATCGAACTGGCGCTATGACCACTAAGCCATACGTTCTCATTAAGCTACGTCGAAATTTTTATAAGTTTGTTACTACTTATTTATGTTGTTAGCATCTCTGTAGAGAGATTTTTACAAATTTCAGCTACCCAAAGATAATTACTAAGAATTATCGTCTGGCAAGAGAGTGCTATAAATATTAAATAATTTTAACAGTTTTTATACGTTTTCTTAATAAATATTTTTCTTTCTTATATGTGGAATAACACTTTAAAAATGTTTAAAACGTGACATATATGTTATTCCTCGATAGTGGAGTCACTTTTCTCTCTGACAAAACCACATAATTTATACCAGAAACGCGCAAACGAGGTGATGCGCTGGCGCCTCACGCAGCGCATGCGCGACAAGCAGGCCACCGACCAGGAGGCCATCACCGCCAAGGAGGAGGACCACAGGGCCAAGTATAGAGAGACCCTCGAGCACAAACGGAGCATCGGCAGGATGAGGCTCAAACCGACGGGGCCGAGGGAGAAGATGATACAGCATGATGATCATCCCACGCTCAGTGTTGTTGTGAAAGGTGAGTGTTTTTTTTTCGAATGGACTTTATTTCTGTTGGCCTGGACTGGTCTTGACGGCGTCACCGGGCGGGGACGCTTAAAGGTGAGTGTTAGAATTAGGCTTTATATATAATAGTAACCTAAAGAACAATATCTAAATCAATAGCCCATCACTGCCAAAGTTGGGGACCACAGGGCCAGGGAGAAGATGATACAGCGTGATGATCATCCTGCGTTGAGTGTTCTTCTTCTTCTTCTTCAGAGCGGTCGTGGTAATCATAAAGTGACATTGGAGGCAGATGTTATACGCCTCACAAACTTTCGCCACTTATCTCTACTGACTGAAAACATCGTACACTCATGTAAGAGACCCCCTACTGCAGCTTTAGTTTGGTCGGTCCAACGCATGGGAGACCTTCCTAGCCCTGTAGTGCCTTCCACTCTGCCCTGCACGACAAGGCGGTCGATGGAGCCGCTTCCCTTTCGGAAAACATGTCCCAAGAACTTTAGTATGCGACTTTGTACTAACGTCGACAGACGTAGTTTAGTATCGATTTCTTGGAGAATAGAGTCGTTGGTGCGAAACTCGGTCCATGATACACCCAGCATTCGTCTCCAGCACCACATCTCCAGAGCATCAATTTTTTTCTTCTCGACCTGTTGCAGGGTCCATGTCTCCGCAGCGTAAGGAAAAATGGGAAAGATAAACGTCTGCACAAGGCTGATCTTAATAGCTTTTGTAATATTTTTATTTTTTCATATTTTCTTGAGTCCTTACCTCTTCTACGCAACTTCACTACACTCCACTGTTTGTGATTAAAGTTCCTAGATAGGGGGATATATAGGGGAGAGGGGGGCACATTCGAACGATTTTTAAACTTTGTGTCATATCTAAAAATTCTACAGTTTTTAACTTCTTTACTATTTCACAATGCTTAGTCCAACTATTGTGCCACACAATCGTAGCATCATATGTAGAAAAATATATAAGTTAAAGGTGCAATATCAACTTTAGTAGCAGTAGTCAAATGTTCAAAGCTGCCCCCCTTCCGGGGTAGCTTTGAACATATATGGGGCAGTTTTGAACTATCATCGAATTCAATGAAATTAAAAGGCTTATCAAACTTTTAAGTAACCTTATCAATAAACCTAACATTAGAAACGATGGAGATCAAATATCAGTACCAAGTTAACTTAAAAAAATAATATACCTAGTTTAATATTGCGATTGTACTAGTACTAGTGTTAAATAACTTTAATATTATTAAAAAAAAAACCAACAAACAAAAAAGTAGCTTTGGCTTCCTAGAAGTAATTAACATTATGGGATCAATTATAAAATTAATGTAATATTATGAAAATAAAACAGAATATTTTTTAAATAAACAGCTTACTACCCTAATCTGAACTTAGAAAAATTAAATTTAAAAGAAAACATGGATGTAGTACGTAACGTAACCAGCAACTGAAATTGCGGGAAGTAGTCTACGTAAGAAATAAAAATCAGCTTCACGTTTTATCCCGCACACAGCACGGTAGGTAGAGGGAACCTAGTGTTAAGACACTCCGTTCCCCACTTTCTGCCGAATTCTGGAGGCATTGCGTGTTGAGTGGCAGAACTCAACGCCGCGCTTAGCCTGGACACCAGAGCGAAGAAATGGAAATATAAATTTAAGTAAATATTTCATCTCCTCGAGTGGAGATCGAACCCACAACCAGTCGGTTTTACAGTCACACTTCGTGCCGCTGCGCCATGGCGCATGGCCCGGCATTACTGGCCTCAAGTCTAGTCTACGTAAGACTTTTGAAAAACTAACGTAGCACTTGTCCTCTTTCTCAGGAAAGAAAAAAATATACAAGCTACTTTTCTACTATTCACAGATGATGAGACATTCGCTAAAACGAAGTCTTCAATATTTATTAAGTTGTAGTCTAATTCCATTTCGTAGTCTTCATACGCACAGATTTCAGTATATTCATTCTCTTCACAGTAAATTGTCACTTCTTCTTCTGATTCCAAATGTATTTTTGAGTCAGTTTCTTGTGAAGAAAAGTTAATTATAGTTTTGTTTTTCTTTCGCGGTATTTTTTTACATATAATAATATTCAAAACTGCCCCCTTTATTTTGTTCAAAGCTGCCTCAGTGGTAATTAAAAAATTACAAACGTTTTTTTTTTAAGTAAATGTTTAAAAATTATAGTGATTTCTAGTTTATTGCATGATATATGAAACATTCTAACTAAAAGAGGAAAAAATGAAACCATATACCTTGAATTGGATCCCTGCGATCCTTACGCGTTTATTTAAAAATGCATAAAATTTAACTCAAAATCAAACACTCCTCGTAACTCAACAACTGGCTCTCATATATTAGCGGTGACAAGTGACACGTGTGCAGATTAGTGCTGCCACTACTCAAAAAAAATCTACGAAAATTTCTTTTTAAAATAGCTCTGTTAACACATATTTTCAAAGGTGCCCCTGTTCAAAGCTACCCCCCTCTCCCCTACTTATTAAGGGTTAGATCACTTTTATTGAAGTATCGCCAAGGAAAACATGTTTTTGTTTCAGTCTATACACTTGTTATTATTAATTTAAAAAATCAGTTTCACACTGTATCCCGCACACAGCATGATAGGCAAAGGGAACCTAGTGTTAAGTTAATTTTGTTCCTCACTTTCCGACGAATTCTGAAGGCGCTTTGTCTCGACACCAGAGCAAAGAAACAGAAATATAAATTTAAATAAATATTTCATTTTCTCGTCATGCGTCACACAGCAAGCTAAAGAAAACTACTTAATTTTGTATTTTTTTTTATAATAAGGTGACGTTGACGGCTCAGTGGAAGCTATCCTGGACATCCTGGAGACGTACGACGAGCACGACCGCGTCCGCCTCGAGCTGGTGCACTACGGGGTGGGGCAGGTCACGCCCGGCGACTTGGAGGTGAGGTCATTTTTTAATATATTTTTAAGGGTAACAAATAATATAAAAACATATTTATATATTTCTTTTTCGCGCGTATCTTCTATGTTTGTATGTAATATTCTTTTACCTCATATCTCCAAAACCGCTGAACGGATTTACATAATTGAGGTATCGTTAGATTCGTATTAGCAGCCCAAGTGTTCTTAGATAGACGACGTCGTTTCGACGTTAAAAAAACAATCATGGCGGCTGTGGGACGCCATTGGACTTAGTGAAAAAAACAGTTTTCGTTTCGAATGCCACAATATGGGTATCAAATTCAAGAGCTCAATACAAGGATTTCAAAAAGATATATCTTGATTATCATTACCATAATGAATCCTAACAGAAAAGTAAAAAATAAAAAAAATATTTATAAAAATAAAAACCCCGACTGCATAAAAGTGATAAGAAAATAAACAAGCCCAATAGTTTATTAGGATTAACTGTTGGGACCTATAAGTAATTCTTCAATCAATAAAATCTTTACCGGGAACCCCGCACAATTTAAAGAGAGATATAATAATATCTAAGGAGGAGGTTCATTATGTTAGTGGCCAAATTCTTGTAGTCGGCCAGAACTAATCTTTTTTTTGTGATATTGATTGTTGTTTGTTAAAGTATTTATTTATTTTTATTTTAAAAAAATATTGTGAAAAGAATAAAGCCAGATACTGAAATAACTTATTACTCGGTCTATTCCACAAATTGTTGGAATTGCTCACTATTTAAACTAAACATATACCCATTAATCTATGTATATACAGGGTGGAAGAGGCAGCGCTCCTTTTACGGAAACAGCATATGGGGCATATATTTCAAACCTATACCCAAAGAAATTAATCAAGATGCCTGCCTGGATGTAGGATTTTTTTTATTTCACGATTTTTATCCCTACCTGTATTTCGTGTGACGCTATTACGTATAGATCCCAATAACATAAACACTTACTACTACAAAAATACTACTAAAGGTTAAACAACTTTGAACTTTATCGCCAATACCTACGACTCGATTTCGGAATGAGGCGTGTGCGGCGGTGGTCCTTTGATAGGTTTATGTGTGCGTGCGTCGTTCTTACAAATGGCGTTTTATTTTAAAATGACAATTTTATTATTTATTTTTTTGAAAAAATAACTTTTTCATTTTTGGGAATTTATTTTTTTCTGATTTATATTAGGTTTTTATAGAGTAGTTAAAACTGTGGTTTCATTTAAAGTGGTGCTTACACTTCCACTCTATATATAAATGAAATTGACGTGTCTGTTTGTGATTTCAAAATAACTGCTTCAAGTGTGTCTAGCTATACATTTACACGATGCTAAAATAAAAATAAATAAATTTAAAAATTTTCGTCTGTCTGTTTTTCTATTTGTCTAGGTCAGACAAATAGAAAGACAGAAATTTCCGAAATATCTAAACTGCATATTATGGAACTTTCACTGAAAGGTAGAGTATATTGCAGAGTGACATGTAGGTTACTATTTATACGTCGCGGATATATGTATTATATTAATTATGAAATATAAAAATAATCTACCAAATAGGCTAACATTTCTCCCCAAAATCCAGATAGCACAAGCGTTCAACGCCTGCATCTACGCCTTCAACGTGGAGTGCCCCGCGCCGCTGGAGGCCGCCGCGCGCCAACACGGCGTCGCGCTGCGACACCACAACGTCATATACAAGATGGTGGACGACCTCAAGCAGCAGCTCAGCGCGCGCATACCGCTGCGCCAGGAGGAGGAGCTTGTGGGTAAGGTACTCTTTAACCGCGCGCACACTCGGCGTGGCGCTGCGAGCGCACAACGTCCGTCATATACAAGATGGTGGACGACCTCAAGCAGCAGCTCAGCGCGCGCATACCGCTGCGCCAGGAGG
>JAATLQ010026856.1:0-54349 GCA_013421005.1 Heliconius erato x Heliconius himera
GTAGTTTCAGAGAAAAATGCGGACAACAATATGTCGACAGACAGACAGACAGACAGACAGACAGACAGACAGACAGACAGACAGACAGACAGACAGACAGACAGACAGACAAGAAATTCAAAAAAAATCTTTTTGCTTTCTATTAGTCTTTTTAAGTATCCCTCTATCCATTTCAGTCAAAATTACTAAATGTACAGACAAAATATTTTTACTGTCTTATTATATATAGAGATAGAGATTAGTGACAGACCAACAACAATTCGAACAAATTATTTAGCTGGGGTGAAAGGTAAGTAGCGTAGGTAATTAACTTACAGTTATGACATTTCATCTTAATTTTCCACCCGAATTCAATACATCGCTTGTTTCCGAATAAGAACTCAAAGCTACATTTTACTGTACCAGATCGATGAAATGAATAATTAATTTCTTCAAGTGGAAATCGAACCCACAACCGTCGCGTTTACAATCACACGACATTCAGCGGTACCACGACGACCTCATTAATACTGTACAAATGGTCCACATTATTGATTAGTTTCCGTATCACGTGACGATGTGAGGACATTTCCTTTGAGCTCGACCAAAGGTTCCGACGGATGCGGACAGTTGAGTCGACGGCTACCTCTTATAATTTATATGAAGGGACGTGGACGTGGAGTGTAATGCTGTATATCCGTGAATGAACGTGATCTTGCTCAAGAATTTTTATTATTAACTAGCTATTCTTGCGCGGCGTTGAGTTCCGCCACTCTACATGCAATGCTTCTAGAATTCGGCGGAAATTGGAGTACGGAAGTATCTTAATGATACCGAAGTGTATTAACACTAGGTTCCAAGGTTTTCTCCTGCCTTACTCTGTTATGTGCAGAACACAGCGTAAAGCTAAAATATAACACCTTTTTACTGTGGCTCTGTCTCTGTAGTCAAATGAAAATAATTAGACTTAACAAGATTTTGAAAGGTACAGTGGCTTACATTGAAATGATTGACGTTATGTAAATAATCTATGGCCTTACTTCAAAAAGTTTTTTTAATTTTCGAACAAGTAGTTTTTGAGATTAGCGCGTTCAATCAAACAAACCTTTCGGCTTTATAAAGCAGTTTTATTTTTATTTAATTTTAGATTAAAAAAATAAATGAATATTGAAAGGATATTGTCTTATCTTTCATTAATTCTCTGGTCTCCATCACTATTACATTTCCTTCCTATGAGTGGCGGAATTTAACCCCGCACTATGTGCTCCGAGTGGAAACTGAATCTATAATAATCACGTGTACACTCAGATACTTGTCCATGTGCTACAACGGCGTCAATAGAGATAAAACAATAAATATAGACGAATGAAAAGACGTTGCGATATTTAATAATAGTTAACACACAGCCATATGTTGCAGTTTATACTCGACGACCTCATTTCTGTCCAACAAACGCTCCTGATCGTCTAGTACTCGAACTATGGTTGCCATAATAGAACGCAAATCGAAAAAAATGTAAAAAATTGAATATACATTTAAAAGAAAAACTCAACACGCAATGCCTCCAGAATTCGGCAGAAAGTGGGGAACGGAGTGTCTTAACACTAGGTTCCCTCTGCTTACCCTGCTGTGTGCGGGATATAGCGTGAAGCTAATTTAATTTTAATTTAATTTAATTTTTAATTTTTAAAAAAATCTCACTGTACTGTACACCGTAGGTTTTGGAGTCCGTTCTCTCTGGCTATCCCGCTAGGGCCAAAGCATATTTTAGCTTCACGCTGTATCTCGCATATAACAAGGAAAGCTGAGGGACGGTTTAATATTAAAACACTCCGTTCTCCACGGACCACCTAATATTCGAGATGTTGCTTGTTGAGTTGCGGAACTCAACACCACCCACGCATTGTCTTGTGACCAGAAAAAAGATATAAAAAAGGTTTATTCCTTTGAATGTTTTTTAATAAAATCAGTTTAAAATTAAGTTTAAAACAAAACATACAGAAAAAGACAAGCTTTAAATATATTTTCTATTCAGGCTACCATTGACAGGATGGCAAATATATCAAAGTGTGCTTTGAAAATATTGTGTTATCATAGTGACTTAAAGATTTTCTTAAATGGACAGATGAAGCTCAAGCTAATTAGGCCTAAATAAAATGTACGGTGTTAAGTTCCGCCACTGCTCTCTGCCTTCTATTGTATATTCGAATTGTATGCAATAAGTATAAAACTATCACACAAATTACAACCAACAGTGAGGCTACCCTGTTAAATAATTTTAAAAGCGCATATTATAATGTTTATTGACACAACTGTATAAGCTTACATCTTTTGTTTCACACAAGAATGTGTACAAACAATACATAGAATTTGAAGGTGTGACCTATTTAAAGTTATTTAACTTTATTAAATTTACTTTGAATCCAGCTTATTGGCTTTAGAGATTCTTATTACTTAATAAGTTATTACGCTGCTGTTTTATTTATAAAAATCATATAAAAAACAGACTGTCGTGGAGCAGCGGCAGGCGATGGAGTCTCACTATTAACACGACGGTTGTGGGTTCAATACCTATTTGAAAAGACTGATTTTCTTTCATTTTCTCGCTATGGTTACAACATAAAAGGCGACATTGAATTCCGCACTAGAGACATTGCAACACGCAATGTCTCGAAAATTGAGCGGAGAGTAAGGAACAAAGTGTAAACACTACGCTTCTTTTGCCTACCCTGCTATATACAGTGTGAACTTTAAAAATATTCATAAGACCCGCTCTAGCAAAATTGTTTTGATATTCTGCCACTCAACACGCAATGACTCGAATTTAGGCGAAAATTAGAGTGTCCTGACACTAGTTTCCCTCTGCCTAGTTTGTTTCATGCGGGTAAACATTAATATAATTTTAAAATAAATTGTATTGTTTTTTTTTTAAATTAAATGTTATTTATTTACGTTAAAGTAATTTACGTTGTGGTTGGAAAGTCTTTGTATTTGTATAAACAAAACATATTATTTCCTTTTAAATAGAAAAACAAACGATATTGCGTCATTGTATATATATAATTGTTATTTATTATTATATTATCTTCTATCATATATAAGTATACTGAATAGAATTCTGTACAAGAATGCATATTTTGTTCTTATAAAATTATTTGAACGGCTTCAAATACTGCTACGTTTTATAAGGTTCATTATAAAAAAGGAAAAAAATATTGTGCCATTAAATCAGTAGAGTCAATCCTATAGGAAGCTACAATCATCGGGATTTCGTTGTAGAAAATCCAATATTGGGTTTTATGAAGGTAATTGAATTGAGCTTTAGTAATTGAATTTACCGTGACTAAGTAAAACGGTCAGTGGCCAGTCGTGGCGCAGCGGCACAAAGTGTGACTGTAAAACCGACTGGTTGTGGGTTCGATCCCCACTCGAGGAGATGAAATATTTACTTAAATTTATATTTCCATTTCTTCGCTCTGGTGTCGAGGCAAAGCGCGTAGTTGAATTCTGCCACTCAACACGCAATGTCTCCAGAATCCGGCAGAAAGTGGGGAACGGAGTGTCTTAACACTAGGTTTCCTCTGCCTACCCTGCTGTGTGCGAGATACAGCGTGAAGCTGATTTAATTTTTGATTTTTAAGTAAAACGGTCGAGCTGGTCAATTTTTTAGTTTAAATAATTGGTTTCACGCATCCTTGACGGTAGCTACTTATTAACATCATTTAAATGACGTCAACTTCGAAGTCATCTTATCATTACTTCGTCTTTGCAAATAAAACAGCATATTATTTCGAATTCACTTTTTTGTCATATACCTAGTTCATAGTGGTGAGGGAAAAACACAAACTACCGGTTTCATATAATTATCTTTTAGCTTTTTTTGTCGACTTGAAGTAAGTACTTGATGTGTAAAAAATGTTGACGTTATGGACAGCAACTTATAAATTTGCTATGTTAAGCAGCTTCACGCCGTATCTCACATATAGCAAAGGAGGGAACCAATTAACAGTAGGTTCCCTATTCTGATATATGTGGGGTAACGCTGATAAAAGGGAAGTATTAATAATAGTTCCATTTGATTTTCTCCGCTTCGTGCAAATTATAGTAAATTTTGACTGTAAGCGCGACGGTTGTTAGTTTGATTTCCTATCAGTGAACAAATTATATCCATTTTTTCGCTTTAACTAATCACAACGTTGAGTTCCACATCGACCTCAAAAATGGGGCGGTGAGTGGGGAACGAAGTGTCTTAACACTATTTTCCCTCTGCATACACTACTATATGTGGGATACAGCGTGAAACTAAACTACACTAAAATATACCTATATTACATAGTATATTTATCATTGTATAACATAAAGTAAATCACAAGGCCAGCGAACTTTAGTCTTGAGGAGGCGAACCATGACGGTGACTCACCTACGTCTTTGAGATGCGCACGCGCCTGTAAATACAGCAGGGTAGGTTGTATTTAGTAAGCTGTTGTTAATAATATTATTTTGGGTGTGTGGTTTTCTTATATATTTTTATCTTTAGTATATATAGACGCCGTGAAGTCGTGACACAGGGGCACAAAGTGTGTCTGTAAAATCGACTGGTGTGGGTTCGATCCCCACTCGAGGAAATGAAATATTTTCATTTCTTCGCTCTGGTGTCGAATCAAAGTGCGGCGTTGAGTGCCAAGTTCTGGAGGCATTGCATGCCACACAACACGCGATGCCTCCAGAACTTGGCGAAAAGTGGGGAACGGAGTGTTTTAGGACTAGGCTAGGACTTTGCCTACCCTGCTGTGCGCGGGATACAGCGTGAAGCTGATTTATTTTATTTATAGTATATTATTTAATTCAAATAAATAAACATTTTTAAATAATTGGTTTTAAAAATGTATTTATTTATAAAAATATTTCTGGCTTTCCAAATAATCAAATAATTTAATTTAATATATGTAATTACAAATGAGCCAAATAGTCTGTTAATACTCATATATAAATCTCATCATTTTTTTCTTGACATTGACATTTTTTTGAAGAATGAAGAAGAACATGTTCTGGTGGTTTGGGCACGTCGAGAAAATGATCAACAAAAGATTGCTTAAAAATATTTCTGAAGCAAGAGTCAGTTGATCTTCAAAAACACAGTGGAATGTGATGAAGATGTGGGAAAAGGTATACACAACTGTTTGGTGCTCTGTTTTCTTTGTAACTATACGTTATTTTTTATTGTTCTTATTATTATGTAGGTTATAGAATACGATGTAATATAAGACAGGAAATTTATTTAATATAAATGATGTAGCTGTTTTACAAAAATAGAAGTCATGGGAAACGAAGCGTATCACATACGTCAATTTATTATGCATTTTTTTATATAAAAATGAACATGCACTAGTATTGAGACCGTATTGGCGCCTCAGCACATCATCTATTCTTTGGTTCGATTACTACTGGTTGGAATGAATAACGTTCAGTTCTACGCTCGGGTACGTAGACATAGCGTGGTCCTGGGTCCCGCCACTCAACATATCATTGAAATGGGTAGAGGAGTGTCTTAACACTAGGTTCTCTCTGCCTATACTACAATAAACATATGTATTTAGAATTGTACATACTAAGTGATAATAAGTTAGACTGACATGACTGACAGTTCCATGTAACTTGACGATTAATAAGTCATTGTAATGGGCTAATTGAATAAATAATATTTTTATTTCATTTTCATTAATTGGCATTGGTTTGTCGTATGCGATTTTAAAAAGCATCGATTCAAATACGGCTCTACTTAGAACATGTATACAACATTTCAGTACAAGTAAATAAAAAAATATAGCGCAATGCCGTCAGTTTCACATTTGCATCCATTTACACATACGTGTATGTAGATTAAACATTGTACAAAATCATGGTCACCAAGCGTAACGGCGAGGATGTACTTTTAGTTATTTATATATATATATATATAAATATATATATATATATATATATAAATATATATATATGAACGGGAACCGCTTCCCGAATTAAATAAAACTAATATATATATATATATATATATATATATATATATATATATATATATTAGTTTTATTTAATTCGGGAAGCGGTTCCCGGTCTAAGGTTTATATAATAAAACACACAATATAGCTTTCCGGCTTTGTCCCATGGTGAAATGGAAATAACTAGCAGTTCTGTATGACCGTATCCGTAGTAACTCTAACCATATATATACTGTAGGTAATTTCGAATTTATCCCATACAATAGGAAATTTTCAATTCGATGCAGTAGTTCCTGAGATTAGTGAATTAAAATTTTGTGAAATAAGTATACAAATAAACAAACTCTACAGCTTTATAATATTACTTATAGATAGTACAGATTAAGTATATTAGGTTCTATTATAATAATTCAGAGTTCGATCCCCGCTAGATATTTTTAGCAGTATAATTCCTTTACATGAAAAAGCCGCAAAATCATGTTTTTTTTCAGCTTTAATCCCGCTTATGCAAAGAGAACCTAGTGTTACACCACCGCATCCGTTCACCACTTTCCATCCAACTCTTAGCAAATGGAGGCCAATCGTGGCGCAGAGGCACAAAGTGTTACTGTAAACTCGGCTGATTGTAAGTTCGACGCCCACTCGAGGAGACGAAATATTTACTTGCATTTATATTTCCATTTCTTCGCTCTGGTGTCGAGGCAAAGCGCGGCGGTGAGTTCTGCCACTCAAAACGCAATGCCTCCGACTGGCCTCAATATAGTAAAAGTTTATCACAATAACTATGGCGACAGTTTGTAATAAAATACCTAATGTTATGTCTTTTTTTTAGTTTTACATTTTACCCCGTATGTAGAGCCTAATCAGTCAAACCCGCACCGTTCTACGCTTTCCACTGATTTTTACATATTCGAAACACTGGGTAGCTAATGAGTGGCGTAACTCAACACCGCGCTTTGCCTTACCATATAAAGTATATGAAAATAATTGATATATACTTAAGAGTCGTAAAAACAAATATATTTATATCTAGCCATTTTAGCGATAAGCAAAATCTCAATTTCTAACTAACACCACAACACATTTTAGCAATTACCCACAACCTCTATCGCACACGTGACCGCTAGGCCAACTGTTCGAACAATGCTGTTTACTATTTCTACTAATAAAATATATATACATTTATATTTAGATTTCATCACGAGACCTACAATATAAACGTGTTAAGATAAGGTAGGCGGAGAGCTTAAGGGCAAGTCATTCCTCATTCAGTGAAAAATTATATATAAATTATTTTCAATTCTTCGATCTGGTTGACCTGTTGGTGTCTGGTTGGTTGGTTGAGTTTCAGCGTTGAGTTCCGCCACGCAACACGCAATGTTTCGAAAATTTGCATGCAATGCAATGCGTGTTGAGTGGTGAAACTCAACGCTTGCTTTTGCTTCTCTATCAAAACGAAGAAAAGAAAATATTTAAATATTTAATTTCTTCGAGTGAGAACCCACTAACTGTTGCGTTGCCTCTGCGCCACGACTGGCCTTGACATCATAAATCTAATATACTTTTTTAGCTTCCCGCTTTATCGGCGGCGTAGCCAGAGAGAGCGGAGTGCCAAACTTTACAGTCTCTACATACCTCCTTCTCCTTGTCTACTGTCATATTTATAGACATTTTTATATATTTTTTGCTAATCCAGTCACTGTGGCAGTACAATAGGCGTGCCATCGTAGAATCGTGAAAACGCATCCGACCTGAAAGGTATCGAATCGGATAATCTGTCGTAAAAAATTGGATCAAAATCGACGTAGTTCTATAACACGAAATATGTACGAGTATGTTTACAGCAAAGTGTTTAATATTTTAGATTAATTTTGAATTGTGGTAATAAATTTACGGTATTATTTCCGAGTTGCTGAATTGTTTTCTACGAGAACGGCAAAAAACGGGATTTTACATTTTACAACGTAGGTAGAGTGAGCTGGTGGTAATAAATTTTAAATTTCTACTCTACATTTTTTTTTCAAACGCTGTTTTTAATTTAGAAATGTATATATATCCACTCTTACCACCACCAGATGAAAAAAAATGTAAGTAGAGGGAACCTAGTGGTACAGCAGCAGTGACCTACTTTCCACGTAATTTTCCAAATATTTAGCGTTTTGATTGGAACTTTGTCTTGTTATTAGAACGCGATAATGAAAATAACTCATTACCTAGAGTGAGAATTGAAGTCACTACCGTCGTCGCTAACAAATACAAATACTTTTTTATTTTGTCCATATGTTCGTTCTTTAAATAGATTTGCAAGTGGCAGTAAAAATATTGTTGACTGTAAGGGGTTAACGCACGGGACCACACACAGCGACATTGTTATAAGGATATCCGTCTATAGATTATTATATGAATGTTAGAATTTGAATTCCTACTTTTCTATTTCCTTGTAAACAATTCAATATTTTCTTTATTAATAAATATTAAGAAATATTACTTACTGTTTTATTAATGAAAACAAAAACATACGAAAGAATTCGCCACTCTCAACACGCTACAACTCGAAAAATCGGCAGAAAGTGTGGAGTGTTTTAACTAGGTTCCGTCTGATTAATCCGATATGCAGGAAAATGCGTGAAGCTGCTCAATGCAATCAGTATTAGTAATCGATTTCAATAAATCTTCATATTAAATATTTTAAATTTTTACCTCACAATCTCTAACGTGTATATTGAAAGTTATATAACAACCTGCATGCAATACAATCTAATTTTATTCAATATGTTCAATAGAATCACGAAAGCCAAACAAATTATTTCCAGGTAAGTAAGATTCTTAGTTTAATACTGCATATGTATCGCCTTTATTTGGAAAGTTTCAAAGAAATATGTTTCTAAATCCTACTAACTGACAGTTTTATTTGTATATATCATTGTTTTACATAACAGTTACACTGTGAATTTAGAGACATTTTGTTTTTCTCCCTTACGTATTCAGTTAAGCAATAAATTTAAAAACATTTAAATAAATAAAATAAATATAATCAGTATAAAAATATCTAAATAATAATCAAAACAACGCTCAAAAGCAAAACATGCGCGTGCGCAGCGAAATGCCCACAAAATGTTCGCGCCCCGTCATTCCGCGCCGAACCTCCGCGCGCGACGAACGTGTCGCGACGCTCGCAGTAGTGCGCTCCGTGTTTGTGTCCTGTGATGTGCTGTGATAAGTGGTCGCCCTAAGGGCTGTGTTTTTGTTACTGGAATTACTTGTACCGGTATGTTGATTTTTCTTATTTTCATTAATAAGTGAAGGAATGTTCTCAATTTTCAACTTGAATTTTGAAAGAGCCGGCTCTAGTATTGTTTTTAGTGTATTGGACTGAGTGATGCACGTTTTAATCTTTATTCGGATTTGTGCCTGTAACCATCGTCGTGTGCAGTCATACATGACTTAACTGCGTCACGGTGCCGTCATACTCATATATTTTGTTTGTTTTTTATAAGAATCTTTGTAGTTTTAACATTTGTTGTAATTTTTTATATTGTTTTTTTTTTCAAGAACTTATGCAGCGTTAAACTTAATTTAAGTTTATTTTATCAGTTTTGTAGAGATTATTAACAACTCTTTGTAAGTTTTAACATGAGATTCTACTATTTGCTACTTTTTACTTCATTTTAGTTGCTTTTTTCTTAAAAATCCATTATTGAAATATTTTTTTTTTCATTGTCAATGTCAAATTTTATTGGATTTTTTATCTCTTAGGCTTCATCGATGTTATCGCTTTAATTTGTATTTTACTAGTTTTTCTTCAATAACAATTTACTTTTTGCACCACCAGGTATATGAAAATTACTATTAAAATATAGAGTATATTTAGCTTTAAAAAAAGAAATATATTTTTTTCATAATTTATTGTATCGTGGTATATTCCGAGGACGTTTTATTAAACTAAGTAGATTCGTATCCTGTTCGCTTCGTTCGCCTATCTCTATTCGATTCGCTTGGTGACATTTTTGAAACTGATATACAAATAAAAAAAATCATACGAAACTTTTTTTATGTAATACCAAAATATTTCCGTTTGCCCCATCTGATTAAACAATACGCGGCGTTAAGTTCCGCCATCAAAGGTTTAAGTCACCGGAGTGATATAAACATATTTGCGTGTTCTCTGTCTATATTAGAGATGCATCAAGATATTTTTTCCGATTTCCGATTTCGAATGATTAATGATGAAGTGGATAGTTAAGTGCTTACTCGACCTTCACGCCGATGCTTAAATGCTTGAAATTAATTTTAGTTTATGAATGTTATTTATTTTTAGAATAAGTTATCCTAACACTTGAAGTCCAGATGTAGGCGCCTAATTATATTTTTATACAAAAAATAGAACATATTGTAATACATTTTTCTTGTATTTTAAATATTCTTTGCGTCTGAGTAATAAGGTTCTGATTATCTGTATTTTGTAAAGAGGTATATGTTTTATGGTTTTGACGTTTGCCAGTGTAGAGTATGTAATAAATTTCTACGTTTTCGGCCTCATAACAAAAATAAAAGCCATTTAAAAACATTTGCGGCGTTCAGTTCCACCATACAAGTTTAGAGGCCCGTTGGATGCGAAAATAGTAACTCCTTTGCTGAACATTTAAATGTAAATAAAATTTTCTTTAGGACATTCAAATCCATAAACATCGCGCATCTCTGTATGTGCCAAGGGAACCATATGATTGTCATGTAAAAATATATTAAATTTGCAAAAGTGATTTGGCAACATTTTCAATGCATTGAGCGTTGAATAGCGAAACTTAACGCCGCGCTGTGACCTGAATATTTCATATATTGAAAATAATAAATAATTTCCCCGAGTGGGAATACAACCCACTACCGTCTCGCTTATAGTCACGCCTTTGTACCACTGCGCCACGACGGCCAATATATGTATGACTATATGTTCTTAATCAAGCGTATCACGTACCTTTATAGTACTCACGACGTGATTCACCTAAAATTTCCCTCGCACTTTGTAACAAGGTGATTTTAAAGTGATTCATTTAGTTTTAATTCCTGCTTCTATAAAATACTGCAAGAAACACTTGGTTTCCTGGGTCTATCCTGTTATATGCGGGATACAGCGTGAAGCTGTAAGGGAACCTGGTGTTAAAACATTTTGTTCCCCACCTACCATCCAATGTTCGAGATTTTGCCTGCATTGCTTGTTGAGAAACGGAACTTAACGCCGCGCTTGGTCTTGTTACCAGAGCGAAGAATTAAAAATCATTCATTATTCATCTCCTAGTGGAAATCAAACTCACAATCGTTATAATTACAGACGATTTAAAATTTTGTAACAGACTGAATTTGTCAGTAAGTTTTCATTTTGATGCAATATGCGGGTGATGCATAACTATAAAGTGATTTATTAGAATATTTATTATTGTAATGTAGAATTGAATCGTAAATATCTTTTCTAACGATATAATACCTAGTACTATTGCGGTAAAGTTACGTAATTTGAACTGTGCCACGTTGGCAAAGTCAGCAAAGAGATCATAGTGTAAGAAAAAATCTGAGACGTAACGTATTGAGCAGCGAAACTCAACGCCGCACCTTGTCTTCCTAGTGTGAATATCAATCCTACCACTATCGCAATAACCTTTTGGTAAATAATACATTATCAAAACATCAAAAATATCTAATTTAAAGTTTTGCTTTTAACATAATTTAGTTAATGCTAGTGTGAAAATTAACATTACTTTTGTTTATGGACGTTTGATCTATAGGAAGTGCTTTGTTCCGGAGCATTGATGTGAATGATGACGGGTAAAAATAGTCTGAACCTACAATTCTAAAATAAAAAATAAATCAGCTTCACGCTGTATCCCGCACACTGCAGGGTAGGCAGAGGGATCCTAGTGTTAAGACACTCCGTTCTCCACTTTCAGCCGTATTCTGGAGGCATTGCGTGTTGAGTGGCAGTCGGTTGGTAGGTTGGTGCACAACCAGTCGGTTTACAGTCACACTTTGTGCCGCTGTGCCACGACTGGCCTAATAAAATAACCTACAATTCTATAGGTACTTTATATTAAAAAGCTGAAAATTTTGTTTGTTAGGACGTGCTAATCTCAGAAATTATTGGAACTTTACAAAAATTCTTGTTGTGTAGGATAGTCGATTTATTTAGGAACCTTCCTATACATATACCTACCTAATGAATTATTATTTCTTCATATTTTCATTTCTTAGCTCTGGCATCAAAGCAAAAGCCCGGCGTTGCCTTCCGCCACTCAACACATAATGCCTTGATAAATTTGGAGGAAAGTTGGGAACGGAGTGTCCTAACACTAGGTTCAATCTGTCTACCTTGCTCTAAGCGGGATACAGCGTGAAGCTGAAGCCTTCCTATATACCTTACATATATTACATCACTTTAATCGTTAAGATGTGCTACTTGCGGTCAGAGTTATCTCGGACTTAAAATGTGTCATGTAATTTGATCACGACGGCGAAGCCGCAGTCAATTATAAATATAAATAAAGGAGACCTTTTGCTAGTCTTGGCGCAGGGGTACAAAGTGTGACTGTAAACGCGAATGGTTGCGGCTTCGATCTCCACTCGAGGAAATGAAATATTTATTTATATTTCCATTTCTTCGCTCTCGTGTCGAGGCAAAGCGCGGCGTTGAGTTCCGCAACTCAGCACGCAATGCTTCCAGAATTCTGTGGAAAGTGGGGAACGGAGTATCTAAACAGTAGGTTCCCTCGCCTACCCTGCTGTGTGCGGGATACAGTGTGAAGCTGATTTGATTTGTTCATTTATTTTGAGACCTTTTTATAGCATCGTTTATCACGTACAACAAATTGTTAAGAATTAATTTAAATACTGTATTTTCTTTGGAATGATACTTAAAAGTAAATTTAAAGGTTTCAATCAAATTAATACATGGACAATAAATTCTAAACTACGTGCTTACGAAGTTAATGTAAGATAGCATAAATTCACCATAGAATGTACGAATAGGCCGTTGTGGCGCAGCGGCATAGCGTCTGACTGTTAACACAAGGGTTATGGGTTCAATTCTTACTCGGTGGAATAAATTATATTCATTTTCTCGTTCTGGAAATAACACATCGCGGGGTTTAGTTCCGCTACTGAACCAACGGCAACGAAATGTCTCAACTGTTTTCCCTGCTATGTGTGGGATACAGCGTGAAAAAGTATTATAACAAAATTGCTTAAAATATTTTTACAGAAAAACTTGTGACAATCGTGCAATAAATATTGGCACAATAAAATCATTTTCTAAAAATTTTCAGACGAGTGGAAAACGGAGCGTCTTAACACTTTTCTTATCCATATATATGCGAGAAAAGTGTAAAAATTCGAAAAAAGAACAAGTAATTGTTAATAGTTAGTAACTTTAATTAAATCCATTAAACTAATAGTTAGATTTTATTGAGCCATTTTCTCATTTCCTTCTAAATAAACGTCTAATAGAATGTTTGAGTGAATTAATAGTTCATAAATTATAAAGCGAGGCCTTACTGTTCATTGTAAAGTATTATTTTTTATTTGAGCACAGAAACTATTGTGGTCCTATAATCAGTATAGATGTATTTAGCGTAACCTAACCGCGCATAATGAATGAATTATCGATACAATGAAAAAGAAAACATTCTTTTTCGTTTTAATGGAAAGTAGAGTGGAATACTGTAGACTTATTTTTTTTCTGCTTTACGAAAAACGAATAGAACCTAGTGATAGTGATAAAGCTTAACACATTACGAGTTAAGCTGTGGAACCTAATGTCGCAAATATCTTACTTATGGGTTTAAATTCAAGGGGACAAAAGTCTTGACCTTGATCTACTTTTTTCACTAAATATAAATGGAAAGAATGATAGAAAGTGATATTACACTACAATTTTTTTTCACTAAATGTAAAAAAAAAAAAATGTTTTTAATTAATATGTGCGTATATTATAATCCAACTGATATAATAAATGTAAAAGTTTGTGAGGCTGGATGTTTGTAACAGTTTCACGCAAAAGTTAAATAATTAATAACATATTGGCTTAATTAAATAAGATAATAACATTTTGGCTATAATTTTTGTAAATATTTCGTATTAGTGGGGAATGGAGTGTCTTAACACTAGGTTCTCTCTGCCTACCCTTCTGTGTGCGGAATACTGCGTGAAGCTGATTTTAAATTTTTTTTTAAATTTCGTATTAAGCGGGCGAAGGTGCTCTTGGGTCTCTAGTTGTTTATATATTCTATGTAGGTCTGTGACCGCTTATCTAATAGGTCTCTACTAAACGCTAATCGTTAGAGATATTCTCGATAGTCATGCGCAGGCGCATCTTTTAGGTCAATTTGACGCATTCAAGCGGTTTTGTATCACTTTTACAAATATATATGACACGTAAATCTTATGCATATCAAATTCATTTCATGCATTGATATGTGGAAAATTGGTATTTAATAATTTAATTGCTTTCATAGATTAATTGGCCGTTTGTTTTTAAGTTATAGAGTTGGAATGTGTGCATTGAGATAGCGTATAATTGTCAACGTGATGGTCGTGAGTTCGATGTCTCTCGGGGGCTGATTTGGACGAAAAGAGAACGGAATGTCTCGACACTACAGTGTTTACTGTCTGGAATCGTATGTGGGACAAAGAGTGTAATTATAAAGAAAAATAATTTTAATTTTAAGATTATCTTAAGGCGTATTTTGTTATTTTTTGACCACAGGTTGCTTACAATGCTAATTATTTTTAATAAATATAAAAACAAACAAACAAATTTGTAAGTTACTGTTCAACTAAACTTCTCAACGGATATAGATGAAACTTTACAGTAATATAGTTTAAACATCAGAATAACACATATGCGATTTATGTAAGATTTTGTATAGTTTGCCTATAATATAACAATAAGTTCAAACGGGCGAAGCCGCGTTTGCGATATTAGTATTATAATATATGTACAAATTCTTCTCTATTTTTTAGCTAGAGTTATCATACATAGAGTTATGTATCAAATTGCCACTTCTAAATAGCGATATGTTAAATAAACATTAACATTTATCTAACCCATGAAGGTAAAATAGTTTGTTTAGGACCAGTCTAGAAGATTTTGACACGCTTCTAAGGGTTATACTTTTTATGTAGGTTTATATAAAACGTACCTTTTATTTCTTTAAAAATATCTTGATTCATATTATTGTAAGAGAGTTGAATCGGGGACAAAGTATTGATGATACTGGAGGAAGGTCAAGCAAAATGCTTGGGGACCCTTCGGGGGGCATGTACCTATGTAGATGTTGACGAAAGTGGACGAGGCGAAATAAGTGAAAATATTAGCTACAATATTTATTACTGTGACTTCTAAAATGATGTCTTATGTCCTTGAACTTGATTATAATATCAATGTTTTCTATACAATTCTACTTCTATAGAATACTAAAGTAGAAATACGCAACTTATGGATATTATGTACACTCTAATATCATATCCGCTATTTTCTCTGGAGAAGGTGGAACATAACACCGCAATTTATTATAAATTTTTTTAATAACTCACTGATTCAAACTGACAACTACAACCACTACTTAGACATACTTACACCACGACAATCACTTATCAAATATTGCATCCACTTCTTGAACAATCCAGTGCATTTTACATCACGTTTTTTTATGAAAGATAATTTTCAATTATATAGCATTTGTTTCACTATTCTCGCGGTTTCTGCATTGCTTGCTCCAATAAGATGGGTTGCACATTTTTGTGTGAGAATCACATCACAATGGAGGCGAGTCTCACGCTCTCAATGCTTGCCACATCCCAACAAGAGCTGTCATTATAATCATATTTAAATATTTTAATATATGCTACGAAATCAGTGGTTCCCAACCAGTGGTCCGCGGACCACCAGTGGTCCGCAGAAGCCTAAATATGGTCCGCGAACGATTTTAATTTTATTACTGGGGATGGTGAGGCGAAGTTTCTGTTTAATTGTCACAGTTAATTTTTATTATACTTACATGCATAGTGGTCCGTGCTACCAAGAATGACATGAAAGTGGTCCTTGATCAAGAAAAGGTTGGGAACCCCTGTACTAAATGCTTGGTCATTACTATTTTACTACTCTTAGCTGATATTTCGTCTAACTAAATAGTAATAAATGAGAGTTGTGTATGATACACGATACATATTAAATGTCGTAGGTAACTCTGGGAGCAAGTTTGGTGGGTTATATCAGAACGATTAACGTGGTGTATACAACTCTTCAGTATACAGCTTGATAGTCTGGGAGAATTTAGTATCAAGGCATCGTTTTCTCCACTCTCCATCCATTGATAAGTTATTGCTTATTAGTTGCCGTTACTTAACGCCGTTTTGTCTAATCAACGGGAAAATAAAAACAGTTTAAACATAATCTTTTCCCCAACTGGGGATCAAACCCACAACCATCGTCACGCCTTGAACCACTGTCCCATTGGCGTCCATACGAGATTACTGTGAGAAAAATATTTGCCATTGCAAGCTTTGAATAAGATGTCGTTTCTTCTTAGTATTTATTAAGTTTACAACGTCATTATTGATGTATGACGCATCAGTGATTCATTTGACCTTAGGACATATTAAATTGAACTCTACCGCCAATATATTATTAATAGTAGTACGTTCAGTGATTGGTGACTGCTGAAAATCCTAGCTTTGATTCCTAGTATACTTCTGTTTGCGGGATACGGCGAGAAGCTGATATAAAAAACCTTTATATTATTATAATTATGCTTGTATATTATAGAGACAGTCGTGGCGTAGTATTAACGTAATGGTTGTGGGTTCAATATCCACTCGGAGTAACGATACACATATTTTAATTTTTCTGGTTACACTACCACAACTCAGACGATAAGAGGATATAGTGTCTTAAATTGACTCCTATACTCGGGACATTCCTAAGAAATATGATGTCTATAATATTTCCTTTGATTCCCATTCGCAGAAATTTATTATTATTTATTAATAGTTTCATTTCTTCGCTCTGGTAAAAAGGTTACCTTTAGGTTCCGTCTACCGGCCACGCTCTACGCTGGATAAAGTGTGAACTTCAAAAGAAAAATATAATACTTAAATTTTAAGTAAGTTTATTATACATTCTTAATCAATGAATAGATCATCTATGGTGATAAGGCCGCCGCTACACTAAAATTGTGCTTTTCTTTTTTTAGTGTTTTTTTATGTTGATCAAATAATAAATAAATAATTATACATTTTAAATGCATGTTCACGTCAGAGTTACCGAGGGGAATCAATCAAAGGGCAATGTCCATTTATTCTGGAATGTAAGTGAGAGCTCCAAACAATGGTTCCTCTGCACTTGCAACGGTAAAAAAACATGTAATAACTGCGTCGTAAGAAAATGATTGTTAAACTTAATCTGGAGTTTATATTATTGAGTACAGGGTTAAATATAATATATTTGATTATATTTTTATGATTTACTTTTAGAAAGTAGTGTTTTCTAGCATAGTTAAAGACTTTTGTAGTTAGTGGCGTAACTCAGCACCGTGCTTAGTCTTACCAGAGCGGAGAAGTAAAACTAATATATGTCTGATTATTGACCCGAGAGCACCACTGTGCTACAATAGCCTTGCCTTGTATGTATTATATTTATTGTTATAAACGCAACACGCGACATCGCGTGAGGCGTCCATAAATAATATTTGTTTGGACGTACATATACATACTTTCGAATTGTTTAGATTTATTTTGACAGTTTTTTTTCAGACACAGACACAGAGTTCGTGTAATAAGAATAAGAAAGTTTATGTTTCTATTATTTTTTTATCATAAATGTTAAATTAGCACCAATACACCAATACTTATGTAGAGAACTTTTATATATATATCTAAAATTAAATAAGCTTCACATTGTATCCCGCACACAGCAAGGTAAGCAGAGGAACCTAGTGTTAAGACACTCCGTTACCCACTTTCCGCCGAGTTCTAGAAGCATTGCGTGGTGAGTGGCGGAACTCAACGCCGCGCTTTGCCTCGACCTCAGAGCGAAGATGAAAATATAAATGTAAATAGTTCATTTCCTCGAGTGGAGATCGGAGTCACATTTTGTGCCCCTGCGCCACGACTGGCCTCAGTATATATTTGTAATTTATTTATTTCTAAGAGTAGGGGCCAGTCGTGGCGCAGTGGCACGAGGTGTAACTGTAAAACCGACTGGTTGTGGGTTCGACCCCCACTCGAGAAGATGAAATATTTATTTAAATTTATATTTCCATTTCTTCGTTCTGGTGTCGAGGCAAAGGACGGCATTGAGTTCTGCCACTCAACATGTAATGCCTCCAGAATTCGACAGAAAGTGGGAAACAGAGTGTCCTATCACTAGGTTCCCTCTACCTACCCTGTTGTGTGCGGGATACAGGGTGAAGCTGATTTAATTTTTTAAGAGTGAGTAGTCTTACGTTCCTCTTTCAATAGTAGGTAGGTATATCATTATTCAAATTGTAAATGACGATTGAAGCTACGATACCTAGATAGTAATAGTCAGAAGTATTATCTACTGTATCGACGGGCAAATTTAGGACAATACATTTTAACTTAATGTTAAAATTGAGAAAATTTATAAGCTTCGTCTAGTAATAAAGTTCAGTTGTGGCGCAGAGGCACAGAGTGTGACTGTAAACCCGACTGGTTGTGAGTTCAATCCTTACTCGAGGAAATGAAATATTTTTAGAATTTATATTTCTGTTTCTTCGCTCTGGTGTCGAGGTAAAGGGTGTCGTTGACTTCCGCCATTCAACACGCAATGCCCTACAGAATATATTTATTTATTTCTTAAGAAATTAAGAGCGCATTATATAACGCTAGACCTAAAAGTTATTTAACATAGTGCCCTTGATAAAAAATGTATAAACTATTATACATTTGCTTAGTTATCGTCCGCCAGCATCCGTTCGCCAAGGTTGTTTTACAGATAAACATCTGTTTGGCTATGCCCATTTTAATTATGCAAGTTACATATAATACATATCTAATAATACAATTTGCGGTGTTGAGTTCCGCTTGTCAACGCGCACTGTATCAAATACCAGCTATTATTCCTGTTATTTTGGTAGACAAACGCGACGTTGAGTTCCGTCACTTAACACATCATGTGGAATATTCGGCGGAAAAGAGGGAGTGCCTTAGTATTAAATTCCCTCTGTCTACCTAAAGTTTGTATTTTATATAACTTTAGTTGGGAACGACATTCCTACACAAAGGTCGTTGTTGTGTTGTTTAATATTTTTTGATTTCTCTTTACTTTATTTGGAAACTTAAAGTATAGTTTAGAAAGCTTGAAAATATCTTAATATATATTTTTAGTTAAAGTCAGGAACTTGCTATAAGATAGTAATTTTTACATGTGGCTTTACCCTCGTGGTCAAATGAAAATACATAGCTATATTATTTGAAACATTACATGAAACGTGACGTAATAAATATGTAGCCTTTTTCGATAAATGGACTATTTAACTCAAAAATATTATTTAATTCAAACCAATAGTTGCTGAGATAAGCGCATTCTACTAAACATACAACTTAGCTTAGCTTTAAAAAATAACACTATTAACGGCAGTGGATCCCTAGCTTTATGCAAATATATACAGTGATAAGCGCCTTTTTAAAGTGGGTTAATCCATTCATAATAACATTTGTGTAACTAACAAGTATAAAATGTACTAAGTATATAGGTGTATAAATGTAGCATATAGCAAAGAAACTCAGTTTTAAGAACCTCCGTCCCGCGGCGCGGCGGAACTCAACGCTGCGCTTTGTGTTTTTGCCAGAATGAGAAAATGATAATAATTATCCCCACAGAGGAAACCGACCCATAGTCGTCGTGTTCAGATACGGTTCTATTGCGCCACCACGACCGCAAAAATATAATGATTCTATTAAAATCCATATTTTCCATGTTCTATTCGTAAAATTACGTGTACAAAGACGTCATTCTTTATACAATTTGATTGTATAAGGAAAATTTGTACATATCTATAATTCTGCATAAGTGTGCTCGCGGCTTCGCCCGCATGGACCAATAAATTATTTCTATTTTGTTATTTCCCGATTCATCAAGATTTTCAGATGTTTTTTTACGATATAACACAACCAATCGCTGATATTTTCTAATGTACTCAATATTATATGCACCTAGCTCTTAAACTACGAATCCGATCTACAGGCCGTAGTTGAATTGACATTGAGATCCGCCCAAAATGTGGATTAAACTAGGGTGGTAGAATGAGACTACGTTCCCTCAGTTCTACTATGCCAGAGCGGGGAAATAAAAATATTTTGACTATAATAATTCCTCTGATTGAGGATTGAACTCACAACTACTCTAAAACAGCCAGATGCGAAGTAAATGTATAATATCGCTTAAAATAAAAATTTAAATCAGCTTCACGCTGTATCCCGCACACAGCAGGGTAGGCAGAGGGAACCCAGTATTAAGACATTCCGTTCCCCACTTTCTGCCGAATTTTGGAGGCATTGCATGTTGAGTGGCAGAACTCAACGCCGCGCTTAGCCTCGATACCAGAGCGACGAAATGGAAATATAAATTTAAGTAAATAATAATCTTACAAACAATCTTAACATGATATAACTTAGTTAAGATTCTTACATTTCATAGATCCTCTTTTGTCTCAGTTATTACGAACACCGTGTGGCGCCGTATTCATTTGTTCAATTGCCCACATCTGTCGACCCGGAGATTACTCATCCGAGCGTTAGCTGGATAGTTACTATAGTATGTAATAGCTTTGATATGTTATGTTTTCTTTATTATGTTTACGTTTCACAATGTTTAATAATGTTTGACTGTAAATATGATGGTTTTGAGTTCGATTCCTATTCTGAGGAATGATTGGTTTGCTTTTAGATTAGCTTGCTATTTTTTTTAATTTCTAGAACGCCGCGTTGAGATCCTTCACTCTACACTCAAACTAATACGAAATTAAGAGTTAATGGGGAATGGGTGGACATAAGGTTCCGAGGTTCTCTCTATCTACCCTGCTTCTCGGTAGTAAAGTACATACATACATCCCTACATAACTCGTTTAAATCGTAACAAACGCATAAAAAATATATTTTATCTTAAACGCGTCCAGTTTATCTTTATTTATCACAATTTAATAGCTTACGAGCTCTACGTAAACAAAAGGTTTCGACATAAAAAATGTTATGGAAAAAACTCCATATCCAGTTATCTATAGTTTATCGTTACAAACAAATAGACAGTTTTATCAGTGCACTCGATGCGCATGCGCTTTAAATTTTAATTTATATTTATAACTGACTTTAAAAAGAGGAAGTTATCAGTTTAACATGTATGTATGTATATGATATGGTAAGTATTGACTAATATTTGATATACGATCTATTGTAATGTATGTATGTTTGTCTTCAATTTTCTCGGAAAGTAAAAATGATTTAAATAAATCGATTCAGTAGCTTTTGAAATGTTTTTCATTTTCTGTCAATTAGCAACCATCATACAAATAATAACCATATAAGGTAACTTAAAATGAACAAATGTTAAAAAAAATGAAATAATATAGAAAATAACGGTACAGACCATATGTGTGTAGCGTTATCAGATTTTAAAATAAAAAATAAATAAAAATAACTTAACAACCTCTTGATTCTAACTAATTGTAGTAAGTAACCTTCGTTAATAAAAGATTTCCTATTGTGAATGCCATTTAAATGCATTTTAGGCCAAGACTACTAGGTGAATTTAACAAATCACCTTCTTGTAGAGGCCGTCGTGGCGCAGCATCTTAATGTAAATGCGATGGTTAAAGGTTCGATTTCTATTCGGTGAAATGTGGTGGAATATTTAAACAATTTTCGTTCTCCAGCCAACCAAATTGGTAGACAAAGCATATTATTGAGTTCCGCCGATCAATCAAAATCTTGAAAATTAGACGTAAAGAATAAATTAAGTTGGAAACTTATCGTCTTAGCAAACACGAACTTACGAAACACCTCTGCTTATGCGAGTCTGACATTTTAATAGAAATCGACACATTTCATCTAACCCACTACAAACAATTTTATAATTTTATTATGTTTTTAATTGCATTTCATGCATACAGCTAAGGGTCGAACCTGTAACCATCAGAGTTACAGATTCGTAAGAAACTTGAGAGAGATTAAAATCAGCTTCACGCTGTCTCCCACACACAGCAGGGTAGGCAGAGGGAGTGTTAAGACACTCCGGAGTGAGAGAGATTACTTCAATCTAAACTTTCCAAATGCGCCAACACAGCGTTTCTTTTGTGATTTTGATCCCATCACGGTCCAAATACACTTTGTACCATATGGATGAAATCCTGATAAACTATCCATTGACTTTGCACACCGTACCATGTAATTAGGAACAAGCAGTTCCGAAAGGAGGCCAGTGACTGAATAATTAGATATATCTCGAGATCTGTATACACTCAATAGTATTTAAGTAACTAAAACTTCTTAATATATAGATCTGGCTGTAAACGTGACGGTTGTAGGTTCGATTCGCTATCGAAAGAACAAATAATTTTCATTTCTTTGCTTTTATAATAAGACAAAAAGTGGCGTTGAGTTCTGCCACTCAACGCGTAATGTCTTGAAAATTAAACTGGCAAATATAAATAACGCTTTCTGTTCTATTATTATTTATACGATATTCTTCTTAACTATCAAACCCACGTACGTACGTTGTAAAGACAAATTGCTCCAATTGAGACCAAAATAACAGCTAAAACTGTTAATTGTCAATTTGAAAGGAATCAACGCGGTAATAGGAATAGCCTTGCCGTTATCTTTCAAGCATTTTACTTTGTTGCGCGAAGCAAAAACATTAAACTTACGAAGACTTTGTAAATTCAATCTTTCGCTTCAAACGTATATTAATTGAATCTATAAAAGTTTTTTTGAGCCAGTCGTGGCGCAGGGGCACAAAGTGTGACTGTAAAATCGACTGGTTGTGGATTCGATCCCCACTCGATGAGAAGAAATATTTACTTAAATTTATATTTCCATTTCTTTGCTCTGGTGTCGAGGTAAAGCGCGGCGTTGAGTTCTGCCACTTAACACGCAATTCCTCCAGAATTCGGCAGAAAGTGGGGAACGGAGTGTCTTAACACTAAGTTCCCTCTGCCTACCCTGCTGTGCGTGGAATACAACGTGAAGCTGATTTTTTTTAATACCTACATGATATGTATAGAAAGGTAGAATTTGGCATTTTCTCTTACAGAAAGCACATATGTATAACTTACAGCTATAAAAGCAAATAAAGAAAGTTAAACATGTCATCGTTTTAACAAAATACAACGATAAAAGTTTTTTTTAAATCACTCATTATTGTCATTATTTTTTGAAATTACCTAAAATGTCATATTTTACAAATTGCTGCAAAATTTGTATTAGACGACACAATAAGACACTAAAAATAAGTATCAGCAAAATCTATTCATATTTTACAGAGAAATCGCGAAACAAACATACAAAAAAACATACAGTCATATCGAGTCCACTCGTTGTATGAAAAAATATACTTCAACTTCAACAGCAAATATTGCGTGACTATGAGATGAATTACTGTAATAACAATAGGTAAAGAAAGTTAAATATCAAAATGACCATTTAGTGTATTTTCGTATGATAATATACACGCAAGCTGCCTAAATGATTTAGATTATGTTGTAATACGTTTATTTGAAGTAAAAAATGAATTTTAAATAGAATCAAAATCATTTTAGCTTGCCAGTGCGACAAGTGTGTGAGTACTGTGTGTAGACGACTTAAGAAATGAAATATCTAATATTTTCATTTCTTCGCTTTTATTTTTATTTATTTATTTTTTTCGCTCTGGTGACAAGATAAAGCACGGCGTTGAGTTCCACCACCCAACACGCAATGCCTCGAGAGGCGGAAATAGGGAGCTGAGCTTCTTACCACTAGGTTTCCTCTTTGTACTCTGCTATGCATGCAGCGTGGTGCTGGAAAACAAAACCGGACAAGCGCGAGTCGGGCTCGCCCACTGAGGGTTCCCTACTAAAATTGGAGGTCTCGGGCTTTTTTTGAAATTGAGGCTTAGCTTAACTAGAGCACTTTCTTTTGATACCTCACTTGAACTAGCGGTTTAAATACCAAATTCTACCAAATCCTAAAAAAGTACGGAACCCTAAAAATCATCGAATGGACTTCACTCTAGAATATTTCTTAAAGTGTCGGAAGCGATTGTAGTATTTTTTTCTCTATGACAGATATATAAAGTAAAAAACAATTTATTGTTATTATTATTAATAGAAACTGGCATTTTTTTTGTACTTGACATCCATATATAGCTCGCATGTCCAACAAGTCATACATTTTTATAAAATAAAGCGTGGGAGACTTTACACGAGATGTGAAGTGATTTTTTTACACAAAATAAACCAGTTCAATTCTAGACTTGTACAATACGCAACTATAGTAAGCTATTACAGTAATGTCAGTTATTTTGTAATGAAATTGTCGGCTTTGTCAATAAAAACTTTTTACGTACATTTGACTATCGAGGCGATTTAAATTATTAAAAAAACATTTAAATTGTTTTATTAATGTATTCCTGTAGCCAAATGTGGCATTGAGTTTCATTAATCAAAACGTCCTAAAAATTGGATAGAAAATGGGGAATGGAGTTTAGCAACGTTAAATTCCCCTTGTCTACCCTGCTATGCGTGTTTGAAAAAAAGATCCTCTTTTTGTCAAATTTATAATTTTAATTTATATATTGAAGTACAGAAATAATTCTATATAGTAATAATGCTCAAAAAGAAATAATTACGAAACAATAAAATTTTGTCATCAACGTGTAATTTTAATACAATCATCTTCATTTTTTTAAAGATAAACTCAAGGCTTTTCTTATTATGATTAGAATTCGTTGAATTATATTAATTAAAAATACTTTAAAATTTCAAATGAAGAATTTTATATATAAAGCAAAAATTTAAAGAAAAATACTATTATTTATAGTATTTTTTCTCAAGTGATAAAATCCAGATATTATGAGGCTCGAAGCCAGTTTTGTGGAGTAGGGCCGTGGGAGAGCGGTTTGCGACAGTTACATTGTATCTAACATTGTTCGCTTGAGAGTAATTAGTTAATTATCTCTAACTATGGGGAAACTATAGCTTGGTGAAACTTTAGAAATGTATGAAAAACTTGTTCTTATTAACAAATCTATAATTTCTATGCCAATATTAAAAAGCTGAGGTGTGTTTGGTTGATAGCACAAATCTCAGGAACCACTGAGTCTATAGAAATAATATTTTTGTGTTGGACAGTTCATTCATCGAGGAAGGTTTTAGAATGTATTACAATATGTTAGTCGCTTTCGTTCTCCGCGGGGAGAACGGAGTGTCTAATCATGCATTCCTTCTGTCTTCTGTGCTGTGTGCGGGTTACAGCGTGAAGCTGATTTTATTTCTTTTTTTTTATTTTAGTCACTTTGGTTTCCCACTTTATGTGGTCAGAGTTACTTCGGGCACTTAGAAAGTGTCACGTGTGATACACAACTTAGCTCTTTTCTTTCCACTAGACCATACAGGTGAAACTGCGATTAAAGACAGTCTCTTTTTCTCAAAAAAAGCAGTAGAAATTAAAAAACACAATAAATAAATTTAAAATAATCCATCGCCTCAAATCCTACCAAAGCAATGTCATTGTCTTTGATATAACAATAAAAATCTTGCTTTCTAAGAAACGAACTTACTTAATATGAAATATGTGCTCGACTCGAAATCCTTAGGACAATGGGTGCCCTTCGTTATTCATACGATTAAATACTTTAAGGATATAGGAAAAAGGGCTACAGTCCCATGAGAAAGTACTATGGGCATTGAGAATATTTGCGCGCGGATGGAATTTTAAATATAAAAAAAAATTCTGTTAGCCCATCGTGGCGCAGCGGGACATTTGTCTATAAGTGGGTTGATTGTGGGTTCGTTTCCCGGTTGGAGAAATTTTGAGCAAGCTGTATGAAATTTGGCATATTTAAAATATATAGGATAAATAATGCCAAAAATCCATATTTTTATGATTAGTTTTCTTTTTTTTTATTTAACTTCAAGTTGTATCCCGCACATAGCAAGATAGGTAGAAGAAGCCTAGGACCCTAGTGTTAAGACACTCCGTTCCCTTCTGGAGGCGCGTTGACTTGCGGAATTCAACACCGCATATTGCCTCGTTACGAAAGCGAGGAAATGAAAATATTAAATACTTCATTCCTTCGAGTGGTAATAGAACCGACAACCCAGTCCCAGCCTCCCAGCGCTACTCTCTATGATATGACAAGATTTAATATTTAATTTATTGATTTAAGTTTATTTAACAACTTGAATTAATAAATTATATATTATAACTACATGTTTCTTAAATAAGAGTGTCGATTGTGCGTTACTGATTGCAAATTCAAATTCAAAATATTATTTTTTCAAATATTTTTTTTTTACTTTTATAAGCACTTTTGATTCGTATGCTTTATGCTTTTACAATTTATGAAATGAAAAAAGGCCACAGCGGTACAGCGCGTGTCTGTAAATAAAATGCTTGTGGATTCAATTCACACTCAAGGGAAGGAATTATTTAATCTTTTCATTTTCACGCACTGGTAACAAAACAATATATGCGAGATACAGCGTGAAGCTAAAAAAAAAACTCAACAAACAACTTCTCTTCGAAACGGTTTAGTTTCGGTACTATAATTTCAATTGACCACAGCTTTTATTTGAATACTATAGCCACCCTCAAAGTACACAATTATTTATTTACTAAATTATTTTCGTGTTCTATTAACATTATCAGCTTAAAGACATTATCTATACATTACACATTCAACGTATGGATATTGTCTTTAAGGCGATAATGTTATTACATAAAAGAAATTCAGACGAGAAAATTAATAATTATGTAGAAAAGCGGGCGAACCGGGAGATTAGCGGTCACAAAAACACAGACAAACTGACAAATCAAAAAAAGTCTAACAAAAAATATTGTTTTACTGCCAAATTATAAATTAATTCTTATATTTTCCACGTACAGACAGCAATCAGTTACAATTTTATTATATGTATAGCTTGGGTTCACTATGATACAGATTAAATTTATATTCAAATCCCGTTCGCAATAATTAGTATGAGGAGCGTCGATTTGGGATTTTTTTGCGATATATTCGGACAGACGGCGTTTCCGCTTGTGTCTTGAATTATCATAACCTTAAAGCTTAGGATACACTGTACGATTTAAGCTTACTGTATGTTCGAATTTCGGTAAAAAACATTTTGCAACATCACGCTGTATCCTGCACATAGCAGGTAGGCACAGGGAACCTGGGAACCAAGTGTAAAACACCCCGTTTCCCATTAAGATACATCCCGTTTTATGCAAAACTTCGAGGCATTGCGTGTTGAGCAGCGGAGCTCAACCGCGTGTTTTGCCTCCTTCGCAAAGCGAGTGAAAATCGAACTCAGAACCAACGCCGGGCCACGACGGCCTCGGTAAAACATTTATTTATCTATTTTAATTCACAATGATTATTTTACTCTTGTTTTTAAAAGCATATGTACAGAAGCAATTCTTCGAGTCTTAATTTTTTTCAGAAACACAACTACGAAAACATTTCGTTCTTTTTTTTCCCGCCCGTTTCCAGCAACGGAGCTCAACCGCGCGTTTCACCACCAGGCCACCTCATCAGAGCGAAGAAATTAAAATAATTTGAAACGCTATTAATAATTATAATATATACTCTACAGTAAAAAAAATAGAAACCTTTCTATAAAATCCATGAGAAATACTATCTTTCTCAGGTGGATAAGCTTTGGGATCGTCTTACATGTGTACTAGCCATAACAGTGCGATGACCGGTGTAATGTAACTAAAATAGTATTATTGAATTACAATGAACCCGATATATGACAACACGATAAAATTATAATTTCTATAAGTATTATATTAGAATTTATATAAATAATATTTTAATGTTGCGGCGTTGCCCGCCATTTCATAAGTATACGCCTAGATAATTTGGGCGGAAAGTAGGGAACAGAATGTCATAACACTCTGCTATATACGGGTTTCAGCGTGATTAGTACTACTTATGCGTCTTTTTTAATCATTTTCACGCTTTATCCCGCATGTAGACAAATGGAACCTAGTAGAACAAATGCATAAAAATAATTTGGCTACAACATGTTTTTATTATTAAAGTTCCTTATAGTTAAGTAAAGCCGTCATCCTCAGATGGAAAAATGAAGTGCAAAACTTAAATAGTAAAATATCAAAATCTAATAAGTTATTTAATACCTCCCCATATATAAATAAGACAATAGGCAAAGTATGGTATGTATGATCTACCAGAAGCATCTAATCTTAACTGGCTTGTTCCTTCCATTAAAGCATCCAGGTCAATTGATAAATACTGGAATTACCCACTTCTTAGTTTGTCTTAATCATAGCTGTAGTTAGGTCTTGTCATGTAGGTACTCAATTTAAATGCTATGAAAGGAATGTTGAATGAAAAATGTATTTTTTGAGCGTTTATACAATAAAACTAACTAAAAGTGTTTAATCTGTTTGCCCCCTTGTGGGAATCGAACCCACAACCGTCGTTTTCACAGTCTGACTCGCGCAGAGTCTATCTATGTAGCAGCAAAGGGAACCAGTGCTGCTACAACGCGGCAACTTATCTAATTACCAGCGTGAGAAAATGAAAATAATTCATTCCCCTGAGTGGGAGTCGAACTCAAAATTGTCGCGTTTACAGCCAAACGCTTTCCCACTGGACCACGGAGGCTTTTTAATATTATAAGATTAAGTAAACATAAATGAAATATTTAATTCATCACGCAACCCGATAGGCGTAACACCTATTGGGTGTGTTTATAATTTCGTAAAATACACACACATCCTGTCACCGTTTATGGTTTCCTCACATTAATTGACTACGCGCCCAGATTTTATATGGTTAATGTTATATTTTAGTATGTTATTAGATATTTGTTTGTAAAATATCTATTTTAGGCAGTAGCTTGTTATTAAAAACGGGTTGGTTGTAGGTTCAATAATGCTTCGAAAATTCGGCGGAAAGTGGGGAACTAAGTGGCTTATCATTAGGTTTCCTCTGCCTATACTCATATAAGTTTAATGCTGTATCCTGTATATGGGTAGACATAAGGAACCTAGAATTAAGACATTCCGTTCCTCATATTTTCCCCAACGTTCGATATATTACGTTCAGTGACGGATTTCTCTTGTAAACAGGGCGAGGAAACGAAAATATTTCATTCCCTAAAATGGGAATCAAAGTCACAATCCACATGGAACATGAACTTTACCCACCAACACCAAGATGGTGAAAATCCTATAATTTTACTATTATATATATATATATATATATTGGTGTGAACATTAGGTATATGTAACGCTTTTCCCTGGGAAAACTTGTGGTGCGTGCATCGCGTGTTAAATTACATCACAACACAGAGGAAGTCCGTGTTACTAATATTTCCTACTGAATGTATGTATGTATGTACATGTATGGTTACTATATCGTGCCCATTTATTAATAATGCTATTAGTATGTTTTATGAGGCTAGTCGAGGCGCAAGCGCACAAAGTTTGACTGTAAAACCGACTGGTTGTGGGTTCGATCCCCACTCGAGGAGATGAAATATTTACTTAAATTTATATTTCCATTTCTTCGCTCTGATGTCGAGGTAAAGTGCGGCGTTGAGTTCTGCCACTCAACACGCAATGCCTTCAGAATTCGGCAGAACGTGGGGAACGGAGTGCCTTAACACTAGGTTCCCTCTGCCTACCCTGCTGTATGCGCGATACAGCGTGATGCTGACAGTATGTTTTTTTCAGTTTTGATGCTAGAAGGACTTATAGTATCGCTTGTTCGGTGCAACAATTACTTCTTTGACTAATACTTTTTTTAGAAACCTATAAGAAATTTTACGTAGTGTTGTTTGAATCCGCGCGTCTAGGAAACCGTCCAATATATGGCCTAGTGATCAGAGCGCTTGGACGGTTTCCTAGAGGCGTGAGTTCGAATCTCGCTACGTCCAAAATTTTAAAGTTTAAAAAAGTATATTTTATTCTTAAGTTTCGAATAAAACTTTCAAAAATATAAAAAATAGTCTTTATTAACTCTACGTATATCGCCTATCTGCGGGATACAGCGAAAATCAACATTACTTATATATATATAAGAAGGTTTTCATAAAACAAGCTTAATTTACGTTCAAATTTTGAAATATACGACGTATTGTTTTAGTATTTTGACGCGGATTTCCGTTACCTGAATCGTGGTCTTGTTTACGCGCAGCTTTATTTAGAAAACTAATTCTGCCTGCACTGCTCCCGTATTCTGTCGAGTCCGCGACACACGTCAGTTATAATGGGATTAATTTTTTTTTTAACCTCCTTGCTTTATCCCGTAAATAGCAGGATAGGCAGAGAGAACCAAGTGTTAAGACACTCGGTTCTGCGCTATCCAAACCGCCTTCCAATTTAGAAGCGTTGCATGGTGAGTGGAAAGGCCCAACGTTATGCTATATTTTAACAGCACTCTATAAAATATAATATGTTCCTTGATTGCCAGTCAGCTTCACGTTGTATCCCGCACACAGCTGGGTAGGCAGAAGGAACCTAGTGTTAAAACACTCCGTTCTCCACTTTCCGCCGAATTCTGGAGGCAATGCATGTCGAGTGGCGGAGCTCAACACCTCGCTTTGTCTCGACATTAGAGCGAAGAAATGAAAATATAAATTTAAATCAATATTTCATTTCCTTGAGTGGGGATCGAACCCAAAACAATTCGATTTTACAGTAACACTTTGTGCCCCTGCGCCACGTTTACCAGTTAGATGAAATAATAATATATTAAAAAAAAGATCTCTTAAATTAAAAACGAATCTAAAACTCTTTGTGAGTATTCTAAGGCACTGTTCCACTGTATTACGAAGGCGTTGAAACCTGTTCTCTTTATTTGCATTGGTTAAGTACATAATTTTAGTAGATCCACACCAAAATTATATACATAAACATTGTAATATAACTGGGAAGGCAGATGGAGGGCTATTGTTCAGACATTCCGTTCCCCACTTTCCACTTGATTCTCGAGACATTGCGTTGAGACGCGGAACTCAATACCATGCTCTGTCCTGTTACTAGAGCGAGAAAGTGAAAATAATATTTTCCCCCTTATTAGAAATTGAACCACAACAGTCACTGCACCGCTGCACCACGACGACTTCATACTCTTACATATGTTATCAAAAAAAACAGCTTCACTCTGTATCCCGCACACAGCAGGGTAGTCAGAGGGAACCTAGTGTTAAGACATTCCGTTCCCCACTTTCTGCCGAATTCTGGAGGCAATGCGCGTTGAGTGGCAGAACTTAACGCCGCGCTTTGCCTCGAGACTAGAGCGAAGAAATAGAAATATTAATTTAAGTAAATGTTTCATCTCATCGAGTGAGGATCGAACCCAGAACAAGTCAATTTTACAGTCACTCCTCGTGCCGCTGCGCCACGGCTGGCCTCTACATATGTTATACTATCAAGTAATTGAAACATGCTGTTAACATTTAGTTCTTAATTCATATTACAAAACACCGAACAATGGACACGCCCACTCGTTCGGGGCAAGTACATGACACTCCAAATGCATTATACTGTTATCGATTAAGCCGTTACACAATACGAGTGCTAGTATGTGTATGATACATCAAAAATATTATAGAGTACGTTTATTCAAAATTAAATTTAAATTCAAAATTAAATAAAAAAAATTAAAAGGCCATCATGGCGCTGTGTTAAGTTATGCCACTTAAAACGCAATATTTCGAAAATTGAGCCAGAATTTGGGCGTATTTAATTTTATTACTAGGATCCCTCTATCTACTCTTCAATATGCGGGATATAGCGTGAAGCGATAAAAAAAAATGTACAATGTTTCGTAAAAAAAAGCTGTCCTGAAAGGGTTTAGTAATTATTAGTACATACACATATAAATAAAAGTTACGTATTATAATTAAAAGATTGTAAGAAAAATGTATGTGCTAAAGGTCACAATAACATGTCATCCTTACAAGTAGTTCTTACCTCATCAGTGATTTATTTGAAAATTATTTATAATTGCATATTTTGGTATAAGGAATCGAGATTTATTTTCATTTTGACCTCGGTGGTGTGGTGGCACAGGTGGTAGAAGTCTTACGATACAGAATATTCCTAGGTTCGATTATTTTTATGGGAAAGCTTATAAAGTTCGTTATTGATTAAATAAATTTAAGCTGAATGTTGATATTTTGGCGTAATGTGAAAATGGGAGTGTTTTAATATTAGGTTTTGTGTTTCTTTTATAAATGCGTGATATCTATATTTTTCTAATTTCACGCAGTAACCTGCATAAAATTGAAAAAAAACGGGATTTCCCATTTTAAGCCTTAATTTATTAATAATGGCACCCAAAAAAACGTTCGGGCGGCATATGTAAATTGAAAATATGAAAGTGGAGAACGGAGTGTTTTAACACTAGGTTCGCTCTGCCTATCCTAAAGCTAACTAAAAAGAGTGAGCATACCACTTGTAACTGATATTACATGTGCCTAGTTACGAAATAAAAACAATGTTAATTAAAAAAGAATAAATATATCTGAAATTGGCAAAGTGTGACACAGATACAAAATGGTCATCATAACCTGGCAGATGTGTAATCATCACTGGACGACCTTTGTACGACCTACAAAATAAAACAATATATTTAATTGATATTTATATAAATTAGAGGCCAGTCGTGGCGCAGTGGCACAAAATGTGACTGTAAAACAGCGTGAAGCTGGTTTTTTTTTAAATATATTCTTTAAGGTGACATTGCGTATTGATAAATAATTCTGTCCTGAAATCAAACTCACAACCTGCGCGTTTACAGTCCAATTTTGTTTCACTGCGCTACGATGGCGTAAAATATTAAATAAAAAAAACAACATTTAACATACTTAAATGTATAGGACAGTTAACTTGACCGTAAACAAGCGCATCAGGTAGGGTCTTCCCAGAACTAACATCTTCCACTTCCTAACCAAATACCAAACATCACTTTAAACAATGCAGCACGTGCGTTCCACTTGGTGTTGTTGTTTTATGAATTCTAAAGAATAAAGAATATCTATAGTTTTTAAACGATACAAGCTCGCGACTCGTTGTGGGTTCGATTTGCACTCTAATGGAAGATATAATATTTTCATTTTCTCTGGTACCGAAGTAAAACTGAAGTAAAGAGTTCCGCCATTCAACACATACAACTTATTTTTTTTACATTTTTAAAAATTTTATAATAAATATAAATAATAAATATTTTTTTTTGTACATACAAAAACACTGGACTGACTGTAACTAGATTCCAAAAGGCGTAGGATCTTGTTTTTTGAATTACTTCAATTATAATAATTCACAGTTGGGACCGTCGTGGCATAAGCGAGCGACTGTAAACGCGACGGTTCTGAGATCGATTTCCACTCGAGGGAGTTAATTTTTTAATTCTTCGCTCTATTATGACGAGGCTAAAACAGCGTTCTCTTCCGCTTTTCAAGAATTCAGCGGATATTGAGGAACTGAGTGTCTTAAAACTAAGTTCCCTTTACCTACCCCGAAATTTACGGCATACACCATGCAGCTAAAAAAAGGAGAAGTAAAAAAAAAAATAGTCGGTTAAGCCAAAGCGCGGCGTAGAACTACGCTATATGACGTGCAATATCTCATATTGAAATCTCACTATATGTTAACTACTTAGTTAAAATATATATATATATATATAATAATAGTTTAAAATCTTCTCATCAACAGGTACATAAAACTATTTGTGAGGAATGCTGAAGCACGTCGCGGTATCGCCGCATCGTGCGCGCGCTGACTCTGTCAGTCTGTCCTCGTCCGCCTCGTGCTGTAGCCTGGGAAGTCTGGAGAACAGGCACGATTCCGTCACTGACCTATCACATCGCACTGTAAGTAATAAAAACAATATTTTTTTTAGGTTCACGTTGAACCCCGCTCATAGTAAGATAGGGAACCTGGGAACCTACTGTTACTTCGTCACTCATCATATAATGTCTTCCTGCCAGATGATAGATCGCACAGGATATACTCTGAAAATCGACACAAAAATAATAATAAAATAAAAAAATATTTGTAAAAACAAAAACCCCGACTGCATCAAACTAAAAAGAAAATAAACAAGCCTAATAGTTTATTAGGATTAACAGTCGGGACCTCTTTAAATTATGCGGGGTTCCTAAAAATTTTGTTGATTGAAGAAACTTATTTTATTGATTGAAGAATTACTTATAGGTCCCGACTGTTAATCCTAATAAACTATTGGGCTTGTTTATTTTCTGTTTAGTTTGATGCAGTCGGGGTTTTTGTTTTTACAAATATATTTTTATTTTTAATTTTTTTGTTAGAATTTATTATGGTAATGATAATCATGATATACCTTTTTGAAATCCTGAAATATAGCTCTTGAATTTGATACCCATATTGTGGTATTCGAAACGAAAAAAAATTTTTTCACTAAGTCCAATGGCGTACCACAGCCGCCATGATTATTTTTTATTAACGTCACCTATCTTTCAGCGGTTCTGGAGATACGAGGTAATAAAGAATATTACATACATACAAGATACGCGCGAAAAACATAACCCTTCCTTAGCAGTCGGGAAAAAGTAAAATGATTTAATTTGCTAACATAATACTCGTTCTGTCATAGTAAGTATCTACTAAATAGGTCTCATACAATTACGAAAACCTTATAAATACACTGACTGACCGGTTGCCTCATCCATTGTTATTTTGTACTCTATTGTACTCTACTTTGCTGTTAATTAATGATACTTCGATCGTAGTTTAGAATGGCCACAGATATGGCATAGGTTAGACAAAAAGTAACCTAGTATTTTTTACATGTTTAAAGTTTTATTCCACACTTAGTAAAGAAAAATACTTATTTAGGAAACATATAAAAATTTTAACGTAGCGGGACTCGAAGCCGCGTCTCCTGGAAACCGACCAGGCGCTCTGACCACTAAGCGATACATAACACTAATCTAACAACATAAATAAGTTGTAACAAGCGTATAAAAATTTCGACGTAGCTTGATGAGAACGTATGGCTTACGCCCAATATTAATAACCTATCTCCAACGTCATTGTTTCATATATCTATCCAATCTAGAGATTGGATAGATATATGAAACAATCTAAGATTGAAGTTGGAGATAGGTTATTAATATTGGGCGTTAGTGGTCAGAGCGCCTGGTCGGTTTCCGGGGGGGCGCGGGTTCGAGTCCCGCTACTTTCAAATGTTTATACATTTTCTAAATAAGTAAGTAACCTAGTGTTAAGACACTCCGCTTTCCGCCTTTTCGAAGCATTGCATATTGAGTGAGTGAGCGGAACTCCATGCCACGATAATATAGATTGTCAGATATGATCTATTTATATTTACAGTTGTTATTTTTACGGTGTTTTGGTTCAGTCGGAATGTGACTAACAAATGACTGACTGACTAATGGTTCTATAAAATCTGCATAAGCACTGTGCGTGTCAATTTTCTACAGAACGTCATCTATTTCCAAGACGATATGTTTTTCCATCACCTATATAGAGGTGGTATTTAAAAAAGCCGTGGTAGCGTAGTAAATGAGACGATTGTGGATTCGACTCCTACTTGGAAGAATAAATTACTTTTATTCCCTTGCACTGGTAACAAGATGAAGCGCGGCGTTGAGTTTCACCATTCAATGTGCAATGTCTCGAAAGCGAACAGAGTGTTGTAGGTAGCCTCGTGAATCTAAGCTGAAGCTAAAACAATAAAATTATTTAAAAAAATCAAGAAATCAATACATTTCACAGTTATTTCGTGTTACCGGAAAAGCATTTAGTTAAAGGATTGCATATAGATATTAAAATGCTCGTATTTAGCCGATTCACACGGACATTTTGTAACTTAGGATGTTGGGCCTTTGGTAACGTGTTAGGCCATAACTAGTATATCGACGTATATATAAGAGTATAAATAATTATAGTCAGTTCGATTCCCTTGATTTTATAAATTTGACATGGAATGTGTTTTGTAAGAGCTTTACTTATTTACCTATATACGATTCCTCGATATATATTTTTTAAATTCAAGTCATTTAGTTCCTGAGATTAGCGTGTTAAAACAAACAAACTCTTTCTTTCTTTAGCTTTAAGATATTAGTATAGAAATATAAAAATAGATAATTATTTCACATGTCCATGTACATATCTTTCCCATCATCTGTAGTTAAGCTATGGCGTCATTATTTTCACTTCCTTTCAAGTTTCATTTTTTATTTTCCGTCTCGTGATTATATCTTAATAATGACTTCTATAGATAGTATTGAAGTAAGTCCTTCTCTTAAATTCATATTTTACATATAATTTTCAAAATATTTTTTTTACCGTCACGCTGTATCTCCCATATAGCTGGGTAATAGCTGGGTAAGCAGGGGGAACCTAGTGTTAAGACACCTCGTTCGCCATTATCTTCCCAAGTTTCGAGACATTTGTGTATTGAGTTGCCGAAGCCAACACTACGCGTTGTCTGCTTTCTGTAATTCATTCCCCGGGATAAAAATATCGAAAACAATCGAACCCAGAACCGTCGCGCTCATTTTCTGACGCTGTGCTTCACTGCAACGACGTTCGAGTGCAAGTTCTCTACATATTCTACTGCGTTTTTGTGATTAACAGGAAAAATCTACTGATAGGTTTATAATTTGAAACCCACAACCACCGCGTTTACCGTCGCGCCCTTGTTCCCCTGCGCCAAGACGACCTCATATAACATATATTATTAACTCTATAATAGATTATAACCCACACCCACAGTAAAGTACATTACAGTAAATCACCACTGAACCACACGGCTGTGATAGAACAATCAAATATAAATATAATTATCTTTCACCGGCGAAAGCTCTTTTCACTTTCGCACTGTTAACGGCAGATGTTCTTATAATTATACAATATTTATTTATACTATGAGAAAAATTTAGGGGCACAAGTGTGTGACTGTAAACTGGTTGTGGATTCGATCCCCATTTGAGTAAATGAAATATTTTTTTAATTTATATTTTTATTTCTTCGCTCTGGTGGCAAAGCGCGGCGGTGAGTTCCGCCACTCAACACGCAATGCACGAGTAATTCGGCAGAAAGTGAAGAACTGACTGTCTTAACACTAGTTTCCCTCTGCCTACTCGGCTGTGTGCGGGATACAGCGTGAAGCCGATTTATTTATTTTTTTTATATTTATTTATACTATGAGAAAAAATTAAAGTAGCTACTAGCTACAGGAAACGGTGTTTGTACCTATATTTTGTAGTCTGTGATATCAACTTTTCAAATATTTATTTTAGTTATCAATTCGGTATGGAAATACCGTTTTGTGATTAAATATTTGTGCTATTCTATATATATACTATTATTATTAGTTTTTAGCTTGACGTAGTGTTAATACACTCTGAACCGCACTACCTTTAATTCTCGAGGCATTGCGTATAGAGTGGTGGAACTCAACGCCACGCTTGGTCTGCGTTACCAGATCGTAATATCTTCATATTAAATATTTCGCTTCCTCGACTGGGAATCGAACCCCAAACCTGTAGCTTTACGACTGGCCTCAATTATTATAATTTTAAGATATTTTTTTTAAAGATATTATACCAACAATCACACTTTAAACTGTAAACTGACAATGAGACGGTTAAAGCATTGTTCTTTATACTAAAAGCTTATTAATTAGCGATGGCCCACTCAGATATTAAGATTTCCCAATTGTTTTTATGTGAACCGTACCAGACGGTATCATATTGTTGTTGTTAAAATGTGTTTTTTTTTTCAAATTATTTTCTCTTTTCTCTCTTTGTATTTTAGTGACTTGAGAAAGAACATAGTGACACGTCACTATGTTCTTCACTTTAAGTAATGTTTTGTTAAATTTGATATAAAGATTGTGGGTAGTCTAGGACAGAGAAAACTTAGTGTTAAGACACTTCAACGCCGAACTATACATATATTACTAAACAGGGGAAATGAAAATAATTTATTGCCCTGAGAGGGAATCGAACCTACAACCATAGCGTACGTAATACATAGATGGCAGTTAAAATTGAAAATTCAATTTCATTAAATAAGCCGATACTTTAAATTCTCAAAAGTAATAAAGCTTAAGATTCACAAACCATTTAAAAGAAACATCACGGAAGCAATACTCAATCACCTATAAAATAAAACGAGGCTCAAGCGAAAGTGCAATAACGGTTCAAAATCAATAAAATTTGGCTTAAAACAAATAACTAACCCATTTGTCAATGTTAATGGGTACATGTCTATGTCACTGCCATACAATACGGGGAGGTAGGTATTGGGTGGAGTTTCAGAACTTAACGCCGCACGCTGTTTAACCTGCTTACAGAATTACTACAAGCTAGCGGCCCGCTCGCGGCTTCATCTGCTTGAATTACAATATTTTTTTATATTGTCATCTTAAAAATAAATTCAAACATTAGAAAATTAAACTTTCCAATACAATAATACATTTAATATGTAGCAATTTTATCAAATTATTAAACCAACGTTGTGGCACGGTGGCACAGTCTTACTGTAAAAGCGATTGTGAGGTGTTCGATTTCCGAATTAGATTCATTCACCTTTCTCTGGCAACAACATAAGCTACGACATTGAGTTCCATCACAACACAGAATGTCTCGTAAACTGATCGGAGAATAGGAAACGGAGTGTTATAACATTAGTTTTCCTCTGCTTCAACCCTGCTATGGGGGAAAGAAGAATTGCTTTGGATATTGAACCGATAACTACCGTTTAAACCTAGGATTATGATACATTTCCACTACGCAACAATGAACAATCGTTAAGCGTAATTCCGGTCACGCAACATCCATAGATCTAGTATATCTATTTGATAGTATGTACAACTCCATAAAACACCATAAATAAAGTTGTAAAAGTTTCATAAGTTAGATTTTACTTTTATTTTTATTGACTATACAGATATAAAATAAATTTTACGCTTTGCATCGTTCCCTAGAACAGAAGTGGCCTAACTGAATTTTTTTGATGTTTTTTTAAACTGATCATGTATGTAACAGCCTATTTTAATGTTTTTATAGCAATTTTTAATCTAATAGAGACTAGTGAGTGACCCGCTGGCGGCTTCGATCGTTCGAACTATACGATTATTTAATCTGAATTACTGAGCACTAAGAGGTAGTTTTTCTTAATTTCTACGTAACCGCGAAAACACTAGATTTCAAGTTTAGTAGCAGCTAAATATTTTTTTGAGTTAGGTCATTTTCATTCTGACAGTCCTCTATGTAGATATGTATATTATATGTTCTGTTTTTATGATCTTTCCATTTATTATAGCTTCTATGATTCTTATTTTGTAAGAAAATATTTAAAATATAAGCTCTTTCCCAAAATGAGAAACGTCGACTGTCATCATGAACACAGTATAATTTTTTCTCAATAGTGCACCACATTGTAGCGTTATAATACAAATAAAGATCCAATCTTCATACATTTTTTAGGCTTCGTACTTTACCCTGGCAGATCAGCCAGAGAGATAGATAGATACTTCGTTATTTTCGTTCCTTGTCATCTTCTTCATACTTTTTCCATGACCTTACAGTATCATCAATATTATACTCCAGGGGGTCAACCGAGTCTCATTCTGTCTCTTTACCACTCTCTTGCTTCATAAATCATATATTTCATCCGCATTAGTAATGACCAAGATAGATAGATTTTTTTCTATAATTAAGAATGACATTTCGTTTACGTGAGAATTGAACTCGTGACCTCTTATTCGAAATTAAATGAGCACGTACGTTGATATTAAGTTAATAAAATAAATTAGGTCTCGTTTCTCAGTTAAAACCAACAGAGTTTTTGTAAGTGAATAAAGACATAACATATAAAAACAACTAATTTAATCCACATTGTAAATCCAATCAAAGGAACATCGTCTGATTTCATCGTCTGGTTCAGAATTCGGTTCCCACTCGGTGGAATGATTTTATTTAAATTAATTTCATTTTCCAAACATAGCGCAGCGTTGAGCTCTACTAGTTTGCTTGCAACGTTGAATCTGAAAAACGTTGTAACCGTACTCTCGTATCGTATCACCAGGACACGCTTACTTAAACGATAGTAGCGGATTCAAATCCCATACGTACAAAAAATATAGGTACAGATAAAAAAATACATTGTAAGAGTTCTCTTAGCATCAGGTTACCTGTAACCATTGAATGAAACAATGTTCCACCACTTTCCCATGATCTAGCGACTGACTCTCGTAACCAGGTGTATTGGAAATGCCATTCTTTTAATTAAGTACGTATTGTGTACCAATTCAGAAAACCGCTAGTTTTCGATTATAATTTCTCAGATTTAAACAGTTATGTGTGTTTTTATTCGTTGAAGTAAGTGTAGAGTGTGGGAAATTTTTATATTATAAAATAATATGTAGGTTTTAGTTGAAATTGTCGTGGCGCAGTACGGCAACTGTTGATTTTACACGTGGTGGCTTAAGTTTCGATCTTTAGTTGGAGGTGAAATTATATTTAAAAAATAGCAGTGTTGAGTTCTGCGACCCAACACACCACCTGTCGTAATACAGCAGCGCTTGGAGAGCGAAGTGACCAAACACTAGGTTCCCTCCACCTAGTCTGCTATGGTTGGTGCAAATGCTATGGTTATGGGTTGCGACTATTCAGCATTCGACTACCCATATCGCGATATCTCTAAAAGTCGTGGAGAATGGAAAACATAGTGTCTTAACACTAGATGGACTCTATTGTCCCACTAAAACTGAATAGTATATTAAATTTTTTTATTTCAAATTTTGATATAAATTTGCCATTTTTTTTTTCATTTTACTTGCATTTACTGAACATAATTATAATAACAAACATAAATAAGAAAAAAATGTATGTGAAAGCATGTGCGTAATTTTCATTGACCACGCTGTTGATTAAACTAGGACTGTTATATTTAACCGAGATAATTAATAAAATAGTGTTTTTATCTTTAAATTAAAGTTAACAAGTGATATTGTAAGAATAAATTCTAATACAAATTTATGTTAATCGAAAGCTCCAAAAGACAATTGTTTAAATTATTTGTTCATAAAGTTAAGGCCAGTCGTGGCGCAGGAGTACAAAGTGTGACCATAAACGTAACTGGATGAAGGTAGGTTCGATGCCCCCTTGAGGAAATGAAATATTTATTTACATTTTTATTTCTATTCCTTTTCTCTGGTGCGAGTTCGCTCCAGAATTCGGTGGAAAGTTGGGAACGGAGTGATTTTTTTTAATATGGTTAGTGTGACAGGGTCCTTGTTTGGGAAACTTATTCATAAAATACTGAATAATAATTCGTTATAAAAAAATATATTTTTTGTGTTTTTTATAAAGATATATGTAATGAATCGTACAGTATCAAAATTGAAATGAAGTTGGATTGTGAGCAAAATTACAGGAAAGTCGGACTAATTATATAAAATCTAACGTATGAAAAGATATATTTTTTATAAATATAAAATTTTAATATAATTAATAATAAATATAACTTTAAAATTAACAATTCATTATTTTCAATTTACAATTTAAAAAAACAGGACATTTTAAATAAAAGAATATACTTATTCACGTAAATTGCTAGCCACCCTACGGCACCGTTTCCCACGCTCGCATTGACATGTGCACCCGAGCTACTGCATTGTTCTCTCAGCTTCTTACTGACTTGACTTACCAGTACTTACTTACATTACATACTACGGCACTTTATTGTTTTACTGTGCTATACGATAAATGATTGCTTTAAAAAGACTTTTTTCTTTGAAAGTATGTAAAATAAATGGAATAAAAGGCGAAAGCATATTTCTCTACGATTCTGAGGTCCTTCTGGCGCAGTGACAGAGCGTGTCACTGCACAAGCAATGTTTATATGTTTATTTTCCACTTGGTAGAATGAATCACTCCGTCCGTAACGGAGTGTTTTAACACTAGGTTATTAAAAATAAAGAAATATAGAATATCTTTAACCAAAATTTGAAGCCCGATAGACATCACGTCTCTAATCAACTTGTATACCACAATGGCATTGTTTTCATGAGGACTTCATATAGTTATTAAAAAATGTTGTATTGGAAAAAAATGTGACAACAACACTTCAAAATGGATTTACAAATATAGGCTGTATTTACATGCAAATAAGACCGAAACTCATATACATACTTTTGTATGTGAAAGCACGATCCTAGGCAAAACAAGGCGGAAGTGAGCTCGCTTCCGTTGCTGCATATGACAGATCGATACAATTACATACCAAATTATAGAGGCTGCTTTGGTACATCCGACAATGTAACCTGTCACTAAGGCCCGTATTTAAGTATCGGTCTCAACTTTGAGATCGATCTTGAGAGTAATCTGGAGGTGCTGTTTTCATTCATAGCTTATTAAAACACTATCTCAAGAGCGATTTATACAGGCCTTAGCTCTATCTGTTCAGTTTATATAAGAACTTCATAATTTTTTGTTGACTTCATGCTATATTATTATAGCATCCAGAAAGTTAAGCAAAACGATCGTAATGTTAAGACTCTTCGCAATTTTCAGGATATCACGTGTTGAGTAGCGGAACTCAATGATGTTTTATTCTACCCAAGCAGAGAAATGAATATAATTCAGTCCCCTAAGTGGCACTTGAACTCGCAACCGTAACGTCATACAATCAGATGCTGTGCCGTTGCGCTACGACGGGCCAAATTTTATAAATATCAGAATTTTCCCAACTACAACTTGTACTTGTATATCACCATGACATAAAAAAATACTTTTTCTCATATAGTAATAGAATAAAATGTAAATTTAGACTGTTTAAATCAGTATCTATCCTTCAAACATCCTCCTCTGAGGCGCGTTCAGAATATTTCAGCTCACGGATGCAGGTGGGTATTAGCTTATTGACATTACACTATTGAATATTTAATACGTGTTACAGCAATTGTGTTTCGTATTTAAGATTAGTTTCACGCTCTATCTCGCATTTAGCGGGGTAGAAGGAACTTAGTCTTAACTCTACAAATTTTCAAGATATTGTGTGTTTAATGGCGAATCTGAATATTAGATTTTGTCTTATCACAGTGAGAATAGAACCGCATTTTTTTATTTTAATTTATTTTTTATTTTTGCTGATTTTTTTTAATAAAAAAATTAATCAAAAAGCGTTTGTTAAGTTATAATTAATAAGACAGATCAATTATGTTTGTGGAAAAGAACCAAAAAAAAAGTTACCTTAATAAAATATGTCATATAAAATTCTCAGCATAATAACAATAGGCTATAATATAAGTATTAACCGACAAACACAGCTTTTTCTCACATGAAAAAATAAATTTAAAAAAAATTTTGTTTGTTAAAGTATATGACAGGTATCAATCAACTATTTTCGTGGAAAAGAACCAAAAAAAATATATTTCCTAAATAAAATATGTCGTACATATAAAATTCGCAGGACAAAAACAATAGGCTGTAAGTATTAACCGACAGTTAAAAATAACTGTAATACAATACAACCGAACGTTGCGTCACGTACGTGATGTCACCCATCTTGTACCTGATATGTGATATAATATAACCGACGCCAAAGAAGAATAATTCTGTAATACTAAAGAATTATATAGTAAAATTAGTAGAAATTGAGGCCGTCGTGGCGCAGGGGTCTAAGCGTGCGACTGTAAACGCGACAGGTTGTGGGTTCGATTACTACCCGAGGAATTGAAAATTCCTCTGGTATCGAAAAAAAGCAACCTTGAGTTTTGCCATACAAAGAGCAATGCCTCCGGAATTCGCCAGAAAGTGGGGAACAGAAGTGACTTAATGGAAAACAGTGTCTTAATTCTAGGTTCCCAGGTTCCCTTCACCTACCCTGTGCGAGATATAAAAGTAGAAAATAAGGACAATTATAAGCCTAGAAGAATTATAAATTAATATTTAGAATGATATAATTTTTTTTTTTTTCTAAAGTAGCTTATATATTTTTAAAAAATAGCCAGCCATTGTTCTTTTTATATTTAAGTATATTAAATTACAAAATTTAAATATTCTTTAGATCATCATTAATCTCAAATATTTATTTATAACAACAATGACGTTGTTGTACTATAATAATAGTAATAACAAACTAATAGGCGCCAAGATGCATTTGCATACACAAGCTAGTGCATATTCTAAGAATGATAAATTACAATGCGAAGATAAGAGAATCTCGTGTTACGAAACACGTTAATAGACTTTAAATGGAGTCGGTTTAATTATTTTATGTCAATAAGAAAATAATAATTGAGATTTGCGGGTTCAAATTAGTTTTTATGAGGCCAGTTGTGGTGCAGGGGTGCAAGCGTGCGACTGGAAACGTGGTAGATTGTGAGTTCGATTACCACTCGAGGAAATGAAAATATTTGGGCGGCGTTGAGTTCGCCACTCAGCACGCAATGCCTTCAGAATTTAATGGAAAGTGGGAATCGGAGTGTGTTAACACTAGGTTCCCTCTGTCTACCCTGATATGTGCGGAATAAAACGTGAAGCTGAAAAAATATATTTATGTTCAGTATATACAACATATTACAATGAAAAAAGCAGCTTCATGGATTTCCTGCTTAGCAGGGTAGGCGAATAGTACAAAACCTCTTCGGTCTATTTTTTCGAGATATTCCAAATTGAAAGGATTCAATGCTATACTTTCTATTTCGGTGAAGAAATGGAAATAATTTACTCCTCCTAATAGCAATCGACCTACAACTAGCTCGTTTACAGTCAGATGCAGTAACCACTGTACCGCAACAGCCTTGATAGTGTAACATCGTTTTACTGTTAACTATGGATGTGGCTTCTATTCTCATTTGTGGGAATGTTTATCATCAAAAATATGTAAAGTCCTCTCTCGAAGACAGACATTTAACTTACAATTACTCTATATATTTCAGGCGGTAAGTAGAGAACGGAGTGTCTTACAATTTCATAGTATCTTATATAATTTTTTAAATAAATAAATATTTTTTAAATATTTTAATCATGAACTCACAACCTTCGCCCTACAACAAACAACCATTAAAATTAATTATATTTGTATTTATTTTTTTAAACAAAGGCTCGATTTTTATACAGATAAAGAAGTTACATTGAATTTTCTTATCATTTTTTTTATCGTAATTATAATTAATAATTAGTATACAATAGGCGTAATTGCACGGTCGTGGTTGATAACCTTTGGCGGTACATTTCACGCACTTTAGTTACGCTAATTCGGAAGTCACATATACAGCGCTCCTATTAAGTTAAATGTTAATAGTGATGTACATTTTACTAGTATAAATATCGATGGAAAATTCAATTTTTATTAACTTAACTTAACTTAGCTTCACGCTTTATCCCTAGCGTGGTAGTCAGAGAGAACAAAGCGCCAAACGCTACGGTCTCTACATACCTCTTTCGCCTCGTCCACTGTCATCAACCTCTTCATATATGCCCTCCGGAGGGTCCTCATGGTATTTACGTGACCTTCCTCCCGTATCTTTGATACTGTGTTTTCGAAGGTCAACCGAGGTCTCCCCTTATCTCTCTTACTTTAATTTTTATTAATATATTTTTTCAAGTAAGGAGGGGTAACCTAGGGATAAATAATATATCTTTATGCTATCGTGACGCAGTTGTACAGTATCTGAATGTAAATACGATGATTGTGGGATGAATCTCTGCTTTAATTATATTTAAGTTATTTTGATTTATCCGCTTTGCCTTCGACTAAGCGCGGCGTTGAGTTCCATCATTCAACAAGCATTGTCACAAAATTTTGCTTAGATGTGATGATACCCTGCTGGGAAAAGTGTGCCATGTGGAAAAAAGTGTCAAACTGTTACAAAACTGAGGATGGAATCTCTAACCATAACCTACTCTGCTGTATAGTATCATCGGGCAGTTTTTAAGTTTACCTAGCAAAAAAATATTTATTTAATATAAAATATTATAAATATGTATTCTTCAGCTTCACACTGTATCCCGCACACAGCAGGGTAAGCAGAGGGAACCTAGTGTTAAGACATTCCGTTCCCCACTTTCTGCCGAATTCTGGAGATATTGCGTGTTGAGTGACAGAACTCAACGCCGCGCTTAACCTCGACACCAGAGCGAAGAAATGGAAATATAAATTTAAGTAAATATTTCATCTCCTCGAGTGGGGATCGAACCCACAACCAATCGGTTTTACAGTCACACCTCGTGCCGCTGCGCCATGACTGGCCTCGAATATTTATTATTCTTTCTTAATTATAATAACATTACAAATTTTTTAAATGTAATATATCCGGTAGAGTGTATTAGATTTGAGTTTTTGTCAAATGCGAAAGAAAGTGCCGTTAATATTTTGCTCCAATGTATCCTGTTACCGATGCAAGGTAACTTTCACTAAGGAACAATTTCAATATACACTAATGCCTAATATAATTTTATTAACAACAATTAATATATACCTACATACTTAAATTTACTTTCGAAATTCTTATATGTAATGGCAATTTATTAGTTATAAATTAAATAAATCAAATTAAATCAGCTTCACGCTGTATCCCACACACTTCAGGGTAGGCAGAAGGAACCTAGTGTTAAGACACTGCGTTCTCCACTTTCTGCCGAATTCTGGAGGCATTGCGTGTTGAGTGGCAGAACTCAACGCCGCGCTTAACCTCGACACCAGAACGAAGAAATAGAAATATGAATTTAAGTAAATATTTCATCTCCTCGAGTGGGGATCGAACCCACAACCAGTCGGTTTTACAGTCACACTTTGTGCTGCTGCGCCACGACTGGCCTCAAATTTAAATGAAATTTATTAATAAATTTCATTAAAGGTATGAAAATGAAAATAAAATACATTTTATACAATATTTCATTATATCGATATCTTTACTATCGTACATCACAAGCCCGGATGGGTACCGTAGGGTGGCGGGCCCTTTATTTGTGGTCAATTTAAAGTGAGAGCACGAACGGAAGTCCCGTCCCACCCGGATATACAGATGCGTACAGATTGAGAGAATATGACATAATTATGGAAATTAACTTTTGGTCACTGTTTATGGTTCTGCCGCTGGTGTATTTAGCTGGGTAGGCAGAGAGAACCTAATGTTAAGACACTATTCAACGCTCTCCTCCCGAAGTCGATCAATATGTGTTTAGTGGCAGAACTCAACGCTGCATTTTTTTTTTGTTTTTTTTTGTCTAGTTATATGAATGAAAAATGATTGGAAAAACATATTTTTATAATAATGAAAAGTTCCTTTTTGTGTATCATTCTTACATACTTCACCACTTTTGTTTAGTCTTCTTAGGGGATATTTATGGAGACATTACATGTCGAGAATAAATCTTCCTACTAACTTAATATTAACCTGGCCTCTAAAAGATTGGAACACAACTTCAGTTTAAACTATTCAATTATTAAAAATACAAAACCGCAAATAATTGTCATATTAAAATTTATTATTCTAATATTTTTTTAGCTTAAACTGAGTCCCACACATAACAGAGTAAGCAAAGGGACCCTGTGAACAGAATAGTAAGATGTTCCTTTTCCATTAAGACACTTTTGCTCCTCACTTTTCGTCGAAATCTGAGGTTTCTGAGGATGAGAATGAAAATATGAAATAATTTATTTCTCTAAGTGGGAATCAAACACACAACCCGTCATGTTTACAGTGGAACCCTTGTGCCACTAATTTCCTTCTATTTGTGGAATTAAATTATGTTTATTTAATCGCTTTGTCTCATATTAGAAACGAATCTCACCGATTTTTGTTTAAATCCCCTTCAGACAAATATTACTACAACATAACTAAATACTTCTAAGCACAGCACAGTAGCTAATCATTGCTTAAGTGACGTAAAATAGTGAGTAGTGGCACGCGTCGGTCTGTGACCTCGGCGTTCTGAGAAACGTCACGAGGTCCGGATGTTCGTCATTCCGCACAATATATGGTTTTATCTGCAACATTAGATGTAAATTAGAAGAAATATTATATAAGAAAAAAATCAGAAAAAAATAAGAATAAATAAGAAAAAAATGCTTATTAAAATGTGAAGGAATTTGTTTATTTAAAAAAAATCAACAAGGTCAGGGTAGCCGCGTCTTAGTACCAGAGCGGGGAAAAAGAAAATAATTCATATCCACGAGTAGAAATCGAACCCACAACCGCCGCGTTACAATCAGACGATGTGCCCGATGGTAACAATTAAGTTAAAAATATTTTTTTTATACACCACAAATTGGGACAGTCATAGTAAAATTGATAATTCTAGTAACCCAATTTAGTACCTGTGACAAATATTTTTTATACATTATGTAAACATTTAACGCTTATTTATAATTATTAATATTTACTAATTTGAAATAATTATAAACTTAAAGAGTCCCGAAAGGGATAGGAAAATGAACAATTAAATTTCCTTACTTCTGATACGCTCTGCCTACCTAAGTGAAAATATAAAAAAAAACAAAGATTTATTTATACACCTAAAAGAAGCTTAAGAGTTCGTTTGGTTAAACGAGCCAACCTCAGGAACTAATTGTTAATCGTTTCGATGTAACCCACTGTGCTTGCGGTCAGAGTTACCTTCCGCTCTTACACTGTATTTCAACTCTCAGCTATTACTATTCGACCACTGGAGCAAAACCGCAGGAAGAAGCTAGTTTCAAATAAGACTAAACTGTCACTTAAATAATAATCTTTATTTATGTATTTCATACTTAGTTTCCATAGAAATATTATATATAATAGTATTGTGAAATGTACTGGAGACTGGATAATTCCTAGAACGGCGAGGTCATGGGCGTACGTTTGGTCTACTTGCTAAGATATTATGGTTAATACCATTTGAATGTTAGACAGATAGCTATCTAAGGTATTGTAACAAAACTAGTTGCAGATCGTGACTTTGCTCTCTTGGACTATATAACATAAAACCTAAAATAAAGGATTAACTCCCTCGAGTGCGGGTCGAACCCACAACCAGTCGATTTTAGAGTCACACTTTGTGCCTCTGCGCCACGACTGGCCTCTTTTTATTTTCTAATTAATTCAAAATTACAGTTCTTTCTATACGTAGTAAGTATACCTAAAATCTGTAAGTGTACGTATGCATTGTTTTTTTTTACCTTTTTATACAACCAAGTTATAATTAAAAAAATAGAGCAAAGTTCTTGAACAATCCGGATGTAATAGTCTACTATCAATCAATACGGTATTTAATGCGTCAGACTATCACTGTCCTACAAATGACCTCGTTAGTAATAAGCTATTTAATAACATACAAAGGTAACCATATTTTTTTATAATTCACGCTGTATTCTGTAGTAGAGTAGCCAGAGGGAACCTAGGAACCTAGTGTTAAGACAGTTCGTACCCGTTAAGACTCTTCTGTTCCCCATTTTCCATGGAAATCTGGAGGCATTGTATGTTGAATAGCGGAACTCGACGCCGTGCTTTATCTTGCTACTAGAGCGAGGACATGAATGTAATTTATTACCCTGAGCGAGGATCGAACCGACAACCTTCGCGCTTACAGGTAGATGCTGTGCCGCTGCGCAATAATTCCTCCTTAAATATTTCTTCTAAGGCAGTATTTGTGAAGATAAAAAATAATAATAAGCGATTAAATAAATCACTTTAACATACTGTTATGAACTACCATTATAATAAACATATGGTGCTCTAAATAGTACAACACACTATTAGATGCAACTTTGTCACGTTAACACTTTGCAAAAGATCGTTTTCACTACACTTAAGATATAAGATAATTTACTGTGATACAGTTCTATATAATTATTACATACTACTCCATTTAAAAAATAGAGCGATTAAGTAGTAAAATAATAAATTTTAAAATATTGTCGTGTATTCAATTTCCACTCGGAAGAATGAAATATTTCATATTTTCCTTTATTCGCTCTGATGACGAAGGATTCAGTGAAAAATGGAGAGTTCTAGCCTCTCTGTGTACCAAAAAATCAAAATCATCTTGACGCTGTATCCCGCGCACACAGGGTAGGCAGAGGGAACCTCGTGTTAAGACACTCCGTTCCCCAAAAAATCATTAAATAAATATATTAATTTGTATTATTCATTCCAATACAAAATACTATATAAGGATAATAGTATTGTTACGTATACCTACTGTAGATACCTAATACGACATCTCACTTAAATGGTAAATGATTCATTCGCTAAAAATTTTAATCCTAAAATGGTAGGTTCTTGTGAGATTTTGGTTGACCTGATTTTTAAGTGCAAGCAAATTCAAGGACCAGTCTATAAAAAATCGATTTATTTAAAATTCCATATCTGAAGGAAACAAAAAAAAATATGTACTGTTCTGTTACTTTACGTTAGGGCCCTCGGGAACCTGTGATCGTGGGGCCCAGCTGCTATGCAATAATTAAAGCTTACAGGCCATTCAGCACCAGCGTGAGATCGTAAGGACCCCAAGTGAAATACAATTAAGACGGTACCACGGATATGACTTCATTTTTCGCTTTCTGCTCATATGTCCAAGCTTTAACAGAAAAAAAATCTTCGAATTATATTTAAACTTAAAAATAAGCTGTTTCATATCTCTTGCACTGTACTGTTATGGTCAACATCAATAAATGAAATAACGCTCTACACTAAAGTCACTCAAAACTAAACTTCTCTTCTCTGTCTAATTTTTATAAAAGTACATTCATATATATAGAAAATGTATATATTTTTATTGATTTCCACATTTAACGTCATGTTCACAATCGGTTTTACCAAATAACGTGTCGCAAATACCTATTGCTTGAATCGATTCTCAGAATATATTTTGTAAAAAAGAGAATGTCAATCGATAAGTTGTTGTACTTATCTCTTATCTACATTAATATTTAAGGTAAATAATAGTAGCTTGCTATTTTCGAAAATTGCTTATAAAGCTAGCTAGCCAGTCGTGGTGCAGGGGCACAAAGTGTGACTGTAAAATCGACTGGTTGTGGGTTCGATCCCCACTCGAGGAGATGAAATATTTACTTAAATTTATATTTCCATTTTCCTCGCTCTGGTGTCGAGGCAAAGCGCGGCGTTGAATTCCGCCACTCAATACACTCACACAGTTTCCCTGCTGCTGCTGAAGCTCACAAAACTAAACCGACGCAATAGAATTGTTATTAAGAATCTGTTCTAGTTTACAGAAATAGTTACTCTACAGCGATGAGTAATTGAAAAATGTGCCTATATAAGAAACTATAGAAATTGATACTTTAATATTATATAGAAGTTTGGTCCAAGTATGGTCACGGTTAGAGGTTTGTCGGAATGTACGCACCGACCTCAGCGCCACTCAACCGTGGAAAGCCGAACAAAGTTTAGATAGCTAACTCGAGATGAGAGAGCTTAAATTACGAATAGAAAGTTGATATACAAAAACCATGGTTTCAAGTAAAATATTTATTTAAAAGTCAATTTAAATAAGTAAAATACTTATTTAACTGTAATTTTTAATTGGTTTATTGGTTTTAATGTTTAAGTATCGCTGGCTGGCGTCTTGCTGCTTGAAAAAAGGTAAATCAGTGACCGCGTTTTCCACTAAAAAGACAGCCATAGCATAAAACATAAAGTAATTTAGAATGGAAAAAGTTTCGCTGTTAATTGAGACTTAATCAATAAAAATAAAATAAAAGGCGATGTCCAGAAGCCAAAGAGAGTAAAGAGGTTGCATGTTTTTATAATAACCTTAGATAAGATGATAAATGAGTAGGTGAATTCACGTAAAAATTAAATTTTACTTGACTTAAATAGTTTATTAACATTGTGTTTTATATGTACAAACTAACTATAATTAATAGAGGGAATTTTTATTTACAAATTGTTTTCATTTTCCCTCTCCGGCAGGACAAAACGCGGTGAGTTCCATCACTCAAATCGCAATGTTCCGAATTCGTGCAGAAAATGGAGAACAGTATCCTAACACCCACTCCTGTATTTATAAATCGCTTAAAACTATGAGATCGATCTCGAGATATCGTCTTAATAATTTATTAATTAAAACGGCTTCTCAAGATCGATCTCATAATTGAGAACGACTTATATATACCGGCCTAAGATCTATTATCACTATCTATTTCGTTATGCGGGAACAACCGTAAAATTGATTTACTTTCAAATTGCAAAAGTACATAATTACGTTTATAGTTACAATACAGATATATCATATGCCACGTAGATAAAATTTCTAAATTATCAACCTTTACAAATTTAAATTAGGCAATTTGTTTATTTTGCGTAATAGGTATTTACTAAACAAATATCGATATAAATAATTAACAGGTTTCATCGTAACGTTAAATTCACCTACGTATCGCCCATGGACCACCTACTTAAGAACCTTCGCGGTATTCGTCAATAAAAGCGATGAAATCGAAATAACGGATTTCATTCGACTTTGTTTATTTGTTTTTGTTGCTATGATAAATAGAAAAAGGTACAGAGAAAAAGAGAGAGAGAAAGTTAGAGATTTTAAATTTATTAGCTATATGCTATCAAAACAAGATTGAAAAATAATAAACTTTTACACTAAAAAGATTAACTGTTAAGTTATCGTCACTTTATAATTTTTGTCTTCAATGCCGGCCGGAGAATTCAAAATATTTAATAATATATTTTGTCAAATATTTTACAAATAATTGTTGACCTTATTTATATAGTATGCTCTTTAATTATTGACTATACGTAGGTATTTTATACGCAAAAGGAAATCGTTATTAAGATTAATCTTGGTTAATTAAAATACCGACGCCCACAGCAGCGCCGACGCAGATATCAACACTTGCCCTTTTCTCAATAGAATAGAATATTTGGGATTGAATTATTTTTCGGAGGAGCGAATTATTTTTATTTTCATGCTTTGGTACTTAACAAGAAAGTGAAGAATGATAATGATGAAATGTCTTAACACTAGGTTCCCCCTGCTCTAGTATAGAAGTACTAGTTAGGGAACTTATTCGTGTTAAAGCGTGAAGCTTAAAATATATAAATATATTATATCTTAAATATGTAAGAAGACAAAAAAATAATCGATATTTTTTCTTTTAAATCATAATTGGCATTTTTAAATTGAAAATGCGGCGTTGAGTTCGGTTTCAAAAATTGCCTAGCCTACCTTACTATATGCAGATACACTGTAAAGCTAAAAATGCATTTAATAAAGGTAGCCTTAAATAGATACTATGAATAGATTTATAAATAACGTTTTACTGGTGACAAGATAATGTGATGTTTAAATCCAGTGCAGGACAAAAAGTAAAGAGAGTGGTCGGCAAATGCTAATGAATGAATGCCTTCTGAGAACTGTCCATTTGGTTTGTACCATCTTTTTTGTTTTGTGATCTGCGGCGTCTTTGAATTTTAGGGTTGTTCGTATAAACGAAATATTTTTTTTAACCAATTATATACTATTTTAATTTAATATTAGTGAAAAATTTAAATTCTGAATTTTTTTACCATTTATATATAATTTTCAAAGTCTAAATTATTATTTTTTTCCTACATTAAAGTAAATAAAAGTAAGTTTTTTATTTCATACTTGGACAATTCACGTTCATCAAATCTTTTTGTATTTGAATTTATATTAATGAAAACCTTTTCTGTGATTTATTAACAAAATTACTCACCACCCATCGTTTAATCTAAAAATTACAGAATTATTATATAAAAATGTATAATGATAAATAAAGAATTATCAAACACGAATAAGATTTAATATATTAATTTTTCCAACACAACCCTGAAAGTTGTAAATCTTTGATACACTTAGTTTGGACTTCGATGTATCGACCTTTGGCTCAAAAAAAACAGTGTCAGATTGCAACCTCTTTGGTTAGCGCCTTGACTTACATGACTTTATTGGTTAGCAAAATGGCGTCATTTCGCGCCTTTTTACTAAGGGAGCTTATTGTGATGTTTTATAACAAAATTATATATTTTTTTAAATATTTTTATTTTGTTGACAATCTTTAATATATATATATATATATATATATATATATATATATATATATATATATATATATATATATATATATATATATAT